>ML792977.1:238764-287891 GCA_009831015.1 Picea engelmannii | reverse complement strand
ACTGATCAGTTCTCCTTCCATATCAACCACAACTTCTTCATCATTATCATCACTGCCTGTGCTTTTATTATCATAATCCTCTTTGGCCATAAGCATGAAGTCATTTACCTTATCTTCATAGGAAGAGTCACTATCGGTGTCTTATGAGGAATTGTCATTATTTGCACACAAAATTTTCTTCTTACTATATTTCTTGAATTTGTACTTCTTTTCATCATTAGAGTTCTGGTCCTTTTTCTGATGGGGACACTTAGATGCAAAATGACCTATCTTACCACAGTTAAATCATTTGAAGGGAAACTTGCCTTGATATTTTCCTGATCCTTTCTTTAACCTTCTCACAAATTTTGCCTCAATATCATCTAATTCTGAATCAGTATACTTGTTTGATTTAAATGATGCTTCTCTAGTAATGGATTTATCTTTGCTAATTCTCATTTCATATGCAGTTAAAGTTCCTAGAAGTTGATCAATGGAAAAAGTTTTAAGATCATTTAGTTCTTCTATTCCAGAGACTTTTGGATTAAATTTATCAACCAGAGATCTTAAAATCTTATGAACTAAGAGTAATTCTTCAAAAGTCTCACCAAGACCCTTCATGGCATTCACAAGTTCTTCAACCCTTAAAAAATACTTTCTAATTGTTTCATCTTCATTCATCTTTAGTTTTTCAAACTTCAACCTAAATGTTTGAAGTTTGGCATCTTTTACTTTCTCATTTCCTTCATAGTTGTTAATAAGTTTATCCCACATTTCTTTGGCAATTTGAAGATACATCACCTTTACAAACTTGTCTTCTGCAAGTCCATTCAAGATAGCATTCATTCCCTTAGCATTAAATCTAAATTCTAACTTATCATCCTTGGAAGCTAGCACAACAGGCTTTATGTATCTAGTCTCTACTACATCCTAAACATCAACACCTAAGGCCATTAGGTATGTTCTCATTTTAACCTTCCAAAAGGTAAAATTTGTACCATCAAATAGAGGAGGCTTACCGACTAAAGTCCCTTCATGAATTTTCATGTTTAAGCTTACAGATCTACCTTTAAATAAAAGGAACTCGCTCTGATACCAATTGCTGAAATTACTGAGACAACTGAAAGGGGGGGGGGGTGAATCAGTTGTTACTGTGCTTAAACATTTTTAATAATATTAAACCATTTTTAATCTTTCATCAAGTGACCATCAATATTATACGAGCATCAATCACACATAAGATATACACAAAGATATATTTTCACAAGGAAACCCATAAAGGGAGAAAACCTCTTCTTCTTCGAAATGATAGACAATCTTTTAAGTTCTTTACATCATCTATGTTTGATCACCAAATCAAAATGATCCTACTACCTCTGTTTTACAAGATCCAACTTGTTTGAGAGCACCAACTCTCTAGTTTCTCTAGCACCCACTAGAAGGAAGCACCAACTCCCTGAGTGTTCCACCACCAACTGGATGGAAGAACCAACTTCCAGTTACACAGGCTCCAACCTGTATAACAGAGAACACTTGTTCTCCCTTGCACCACCCTGCCACCCTGGTTTCTCTAGCTGCAACCAGATGGAAGCTACAACTCCCTGTGTTCAAGCACCCGCTTGAACATCTGAGGAAAACAGTTCTTCCTAGCACCTCCCGACCACCCTTATTACTAATAAATGATTGAATAACCAACAACATAGATAAATCAATTCTTACCACTTCTTCACTGTTCTGCAACTCTTCTATGCTACACTATTCTTCTCCTCTGTTCATATTTGGCTTGACTTTTTGTCTTTGTCTGTCTATTCTTTCTCTGTCCTTTTCATGCTCTTTGATATGTACACATTCTGCTCTCTTCACCTTTTCTTTTTTGTTCAGCTTCTCTTCCTTATCTCTGAGCTTTCTTCACACTTCACATGCTGTAGTTTTACCTTTCTACAGTTCAACTCCTTTTTCAGTCAGAACAACTAATCTTACACAGTCGCTTCATATCTCCTTTTATTCACACACATCTCATCAGTTACACCTCAAATCTTCTTGGGCAAAAAAAATGCCTCAGCAACTGAATCACCAACCGATCAAGAATCATGAATCAGTTTTACTAACTGAATCGTAACTGATTAATTAATTGTGAAGTACAACATTAGCCCTCCAATCATATTCAAATTATCCTACACCATTGGATTAAATCAGCAGGGTTTCGCCTTTATCCCATATGCCCACTGGCTGTGACCGAGCGCTAAACAGAATTTGAATTTCGTGATCTCGCATATCGACATTCCTGCGATAAAGGATCTCAAAACTCCAAGTCATGATCACTGAGACTACGAGATGGATCTTAGCACCGCTATTTTATTCCCCTCACGTGACGACCGGTGGTGACCACAGGCTATGCCAAAAGGTACTTCGTATTTCATGAACTTATAAACTTCATCGATCCTGATCAACGGTCGAGATCTCTGATGATCCGATGGTCCATTTCTCATCGCGATCTCACATATCGCGATTCCTGTGATGAAGAGTCTTGATGCTCCAAGTCGCGATCGCCGAGACTCCGAGATGGAGCTTAACACCGCTAGCTTCTTCCCTCATCTTCCGCAGATTTAACCACTGGCTGTGACCACAACCTTATTCAAAAATGCATTTCACACTTTCATGTCTTGGGTATTCTGTGATGAGTCCTTATGACTCTCCATGTTACGAATCTCTGAAATAGAGCTTGGCTTCTCTAGCTCTGCTCTCCAGCTCTCGACAATGTGACCACGAGATATGACCACTCAACAATCAAATAAGCACTTCGCTCCTATGACTTTCTAGTCAGTGAAATGATGATATTTTTCCATGTGTCCTATGGAACCAACAATCCAGATATTATCGCGATTTCACCATGTGTCCTTATTGAACCAACGGTCAAGATCTTATCACAATTTTACACCTTCACGAGCCTTTGTCATGCCTGATCAATAGTCCACAATCTCGATGATTTGACGGTTCAGATCTTTTCGTGATCTCACATATCGTGAGTTCCCATACCATGCTCCATTGACTCCTCCAATGTGCAAGTCAGCGAAAACTCCAATCGCTTGCCACGTGTCCTATGACTCCAATGGTCAGGATTGTTATCACGATTTCACATATCGCAAGTTTGAACCTCTTTCCTTTGGATTTCCCGATATGCGAAACTCCGAAATGAAACCTTTTTCGTGCTTTGACTATTTTCCTCCTTCTGAGCTTACACTGTTGATCTTTCCACCTTTTTCGTGCTTTGACTGCTTTCCTCCTTTTGAACTTACACTGCTGATCCTGCCATTATCGCTATGCTACTGATCATGCTGATCTTTGCCATCTGATCGTGTTGATCTTCACCATCAATGACAAACACACATACTCTTCCTCTTTCATACTCTGCCTCTATCTAAAAACATGCCAAAAAACAAAATAAAGGACCTGGAAATTTCTTTGGTGGAAATATCCCACACTGGGTAAACCACGTATATATGTTTCTCTATTGTATTTTGTATCTTTTTTGTTTTATTTCTTCATTTGTTTTATTTTATTTCTCCACAATCCTAGTTTTATAACAACATCTATCAAAGCAAAAGGCAAGTCGCCAGAAAATAGGGTTCCTGGTTTGAGTGGGAGCAATGGAGGAAGATGGAAAGTTTAGGGTCGAGAAATTTAACGGCCAAAATGATTAGCTATGGAAGATGCATATGGAACATTATTTATATCAGAAGGATCTATTCCTGCCATTGGGTGGAATAAAAAAGAAGCTGAAGACCATGAAGTATTGAGAATGGGAGGTTCTTGACTAAAAGACACTAGGAACGATACGACTGAGCCTAGAAACATCGATGGATTTCAAAATTTCATAAAAAAATACAATGAAGGAGTTGATGGACACATTGGCTAAACTATATGAAAAAACATTGGCATCCAATAAGGTATTTCTAATAAAGCGATTATTTAATATGAAGATGTCATAAGTTAGGTCTATTGCAAATCATTTAATTGAATTTAATACGGTTACAAATCAGATAAGTTCTGTAAAAGTGGACTGTGATGATGAGGTTATGGATATTCTGATCATATGCTCATTACTAGAAATATGGAATGGATTGGTCATGGATATAAGTAAATCTGTCTCTGGTTCAAACATTCTAAAATTTGATGATGTTGTTGGTGTTATCCTTAGCGAGGAAATGCGATGGAAAAGCATAGGTGAGACATCAATTATCGTGTTAAACATGGAGAACAGGGGAAGAAAAAAGGATAAAGTAAAGGGATCAAGGAATCATAGGAATTGCAGGAAGGGTAGATCCAAATCCATACTAGGAAAAATAGAGTGCTGAAATTGTGGAAAGAAAGGACATCTGAAGAAAGACTATAGAGCTCCAAAGAAGCAAAGAGATGGAAAACAAGAGAAAGATCAGGAAGAAAATGTAACATGTGATGTGTTACAATATTCTTTGATTCTTTCTGTAGATAATATTTCTAATTATTGGCTAATAGATTCAGGGGCTTCATTTCATGCCACACCCCATAGAAAACATTTTTTAGATTATGTTCAACGTGATTTTGGACAGGTTCATTAGGGTGATGATGCACCATGTAAAATAGTTGGAATGAAAAAGGTACAAATAAATAAAAGGAATGGAAACCAATGGTTGTTGAAAGAGGTAATACGTGTTCCAATTTTAATGAAAAAAATAATTTCGACAGGGCAGCTGGCAAGTGATGCTTGTATATCCGTATTTACAGATAACACATCGAAGGTCACCAAAGGATAACTGGTGATAGAAAAAGGAGGGAAGGTAGATATATTTTATTTATGTACTGGTAATACTGATTATTCTATCTCTGTAGCTTCTACAGGAGTGGATACAACACTTTGGAATCATAGTCTTGGAAACATGGGAGAGAAGGGGATGCATAACTTCAAAAAAGAAATTTGTTTCCACATCTTAAACAAATTGTTTTTGATTTCTCTGAGAATTTTGTTTATGGAAAAAATAAGAGATTCATATTTCTCAGAGTTGGAAAAGAAAATAAGAGTGAAAGGTTAGAGATTTTGTGTATAGATGTATAGGGACTAGCTCAAGTATTGATTATGCAACTAGAAAAACTTGGGTTTATTGCATTCGACAAAAATATGATGTTTTTGATACTTTTAAGAAATGGAAAGATTTGGTTGAGAATGAGATAGGAAAAAGGTTGAAGTGTCTTAGATCAGACAATGGAGGTGAATATTGCAACAAGGAGTTTTATGATTATTGTCCATACCATGGGTTTCATAGAGAAAAAACAGTTCCATGAATACCACAAGAAAATGGTGTGTCAGAAAGGATGAACAAGACAATCATGAAGCATGCAAGGAGTATGAGATTGCATTCTGGGTTTCCATTACAATTTTGGGTAGATGATATAAATAATGTTGTTTAATTAATAAACATAAGAAATTCAAGCTCTTTGGATGGTGGAATTACAGAGGAGGCATGGAAAGTTAAAAAGGTAAACTATTCCTTTTTGAAGAATTTCGATTGTGAATAATTTTTCCATATTGATAAATAAAATAGAACAAAGCTTGGGGAAAAATCTAAGTGTACCTTTATTGGATACGGTGTTAATGATTTTGGTTATCACTTATGGGATTATGAAAATAAAAAAAATCATTAGAAGTAGAGATGTTATATTCAATGAGAAGGTCATGTACAAAGATTAGTTGCAGGGAAAGAAATAGGGAAAAGAAAAACCAAAATATAGAGTGCTTGATGAGATCACTAAAAAAGAAATTGCAAAGGTACTAGAAAATAAAAATGTAGAACATCTGGAGAAAAAAGTGCCTCAAACTCCTGCAAGTGTTGTTAGAAGTTATACCATGTTAAGTAGACCCCTTGAACAATACTCTCCTTCATTGTATTATTTATTATTGACTGATTCTGGTGAACCAAAAAGTTATAAAGATGCAATGTAGGTAAAAACTAAAAAGAAGTGGGAGAAAGGAATGAAAGAGGAAATGGAATCCTTGGTAAATAACTAGGCTTGGGACATGGTTCAGTTTTCTGCAGAAAAAAGAGCATTGCATAATAAAGGGGTTTATAGGTTGAAGGGAGAAGATGGAGAAAAAAAATGGTACAAGGCTAGACTTGTTGTAAAAGGGTTTGCACAAAATAAAGGTATATATTTTGATGAAATATTTTCTCCTGTTGTTAATATGACTTCAATTAGGACTATTTTAAGTCTCGTGGAAGTAAAATATTTTCATCTTTAACAATTAGATGTAAAAACGACTTTTATCCATGGTGATTTGGACAAAGAGATTTATATGTAGCAACCACATGGGTATGAGGTAAAAGGGAAGAAAAATTCGGTATGTAGGTTCAAGACGAGATTGTATGGCCTAAAGAAAGCTCCAAGGTAGTGGTCTTTGAAGTTTGACAGGTTTATGACATAACAAGGTTATAATATATGTCATTATGATCATTGTGTTTATTTTCAAACGCTAGAAAATGGAAGCTATATTGTATTTCTATTGTATGTAGATAACATGCTTGTTGCAGGGTCTAATATAAAGGATACTGATTTTCTCAAGAAGAAATTAGCTAATTTATTTGTGATGAAGGATTTGGGTGTTGCAAATAAAATCCTTTGTATGAGAATAAGAAGAAACATGAAAAATCACAAATTGACATTGTCTCAGGGTGATTACATAGAGAAGGTGTTGGAGAGGTTTAGAATGCATAATGCAAAATAAATTAATACACCTTTTTCTAGCCATTTAAAATTAACCAAAGAAATATTTCCAAAGACACGAGAGGAGATAGATTACATGTCCAAGGTCCCTTATTCATCAAGAGTTGGAATCTTGATGTATGTGATGGTTTGCGCAAGACCAAATATTGCACATGCAGTAGAGTTGTGAGTGGGTAAATGGAAAATCTAGGTAAAAAACATTTGGAGGTAGTAAAGTGGATTCTCGGGTATTTGAGAGGTACTGCTACTCATGCATTATGTTTTGAAGGTTCAAACATTTTTATACAGGGATACATTGATTCAGATATGGTAGGTGATAAAGATAACATGAGGAGAACCATATGATATGATTTTACTGTAGGTGGAACAACAATAAGTTGTATTTCAAAACCGCAAAAGGTTGTTTCACTTTCAACAATAGAGGCAGAGTATGTTGCTACTACAAAGGATAGTAAAGAGATGATTTGGTTACAATGGTTTATGGAGGAATTGGAAAAGAAGCAAGAGAATAACAGGTTGTACTGTGAAAATGAGAGTGCTATTCATATTTCAAAGAAATCATCTTTACATTTGAAGACTAATAATATACAACTCATATACCATTTCATATGATCAATCTCGGAAGATGCACCTTTGAAGTTGGAAAATATACATATTAGCCAGGATCCTGCATACATGTTAACAAAGGGAGTAACTAATGAGAAATTGAGTTCCTCCTCAGTTTCATTTGGCCTTCAAGCATGAAGGTGAATATGAGAAATTTTCCAAGTTCAAGGTGGAGTATAGTCCAACAAGTAAAACAATAGTGGACTTGTTATGATCTGTCTCCAAGTGGGAGATTGTTGGTTGTGGATCCTAATTATCTTCCTAATTCAGATTTTTTTTTCATCCTTGCTTGGACCCCATTCCCTAACAAGGGGGGGGGGGGNAGGGATTTCCCCCCCACAAGTGTCCCCAAAGTGAAATTTTGGACTGTTCATTATAAGGTCACAGATTTGATGGTAGAAGTTATTTTAGGTTTTTTTTCCCTATAAGGAAACCCTCTCTTATGAGGGAATTGTATTGCAGTTTTGAATTGTTGTGGATATTTTATTATGAGAGAGGATGCTATGAGAGAAAGAAGAGGAAGTTACAACAGGCGCGTTGCAAGTTGTATCCCTTCATTTTGTTGGATAATAAAAGAAAGGACCTGGAAATTTCTCTGGTGGATGTAGCCCACACTAGGTGAACCACATATATATGTTTCTCTATTGTATTGTGTATATTCTATGTTTTATTTCCACATTTCTTTTATTTTATTGCTCCACGATTCGATTTTTCTAACACAACAACCTAATTTAGGAAGAAATAAAGAAAAAATTTAATTACATTAATGTTTATAAAATACCAAATTATGTCAATTCATTCAATCAGATTGTGAAATTACAATCAAGTTTGAATAGTAAAAGGGAGAGATTGATGTGTTTCTAGTGAAATATAGTAAACTAAAATAAAATATTTGTGTAAAAACGACAATGGACAATGAGCCAAAATAGATAAAAGAACAAAACCCACATTGAACCCTTGCCAAAATAATGAAAAGAGTAAAACCCACATTTTTTTTTTTTGAAATTCGATACCAGAGATAAAAAGACATGATTCTTCTACAAATATATCCAAATCACACAGAAAAGATAGTCCAAACCTGTTAGGCATTGTAGATAATTGTTTCAAAGGTTGGCCATATATAACAAGCTTAACTTACGTATTAAAGGATGTATGAAAAATTGTTTCCATCTTGATAATAGTTATTAAGGTATAGTTATGGTAAAGGCACCTGACTTGGGTGCCTGCCTACTTGTGTTGTTGTAGTGTGTTTCTTACTTGTAATGTTCACTGGTTAAATATTTGGGTAAGTATTGAAAACACTCTTTGGTATAGTTGTTAAGGTTTTTGGATGGCTTAAAGATTGTAGACTTGTAGTCTAAAGTGGATACATGGGTAGCCTTTAGACGAGGAGGCATAGCCAACTTCCAGTAGTTGCAGGCAGGACAAGCCCTTGAAACAACTACAAGGAAGTATTGTATGATTGCCAAGGTGCCTAAACAGAATGGCTAGGGTAGGGGTGAAACCTTGGGTTTATAACAGGTGCACTTGCAGTACAAGGTTGCCATCTCCATAAGAAAAACATTGATTAGAATAATCTTAGTATTGCATATGAAGACCCAGATCTATGGACACATTTCCTTCCTCACCTCAACACTGTTGTCTTCTAATACAAACAAATCAACAAAGTCCCTAAATCATGTTATAATCCTATGGAATGAAGAGTCAACTTTAAGTGGGTAAAATCATGAAGGTGGGTAACACTTTTGTGAGAATCAGTTCTCCAAAATTCGTAGAGACCTTTTTTTCGGTCGAAATTATAATTATTTCGGTCGAAAGGCCTATTTTTTTGGCCGAAATATGTTTCGGTCGAACCTTTGAATGTCAAATCGAATGGTACTTTGACAACGACCTCGATATTAGTGTACACTTTTAGCCGGATAGATTTTTTTTTATCCGGTAATGTCTTTTTGGTCGAAAAATATTTCAATCGACAAAATATTTCAAACAAAAGCACCTTTCGGCCGAAAAAATGTTTATATATTACCTGCACATCGTGCCTGTCACCATTTTTCTGAATTGTTTGTTTGTTGATAGTGCTATGTGATAGTGTTTGGTATTGGTGCAGCACCCCCCTACCTCAATAGGTTCTGCACGACCTCCCGATCTAAGGATCATTCTTGAATTCACCTCTGAGCTGAAATGGCTCCTTCAGATCCCTATTGGAACCTCAATATTCGATCCACAGGTCCTTTGTGAAACTCCACCTACACAAGTATGCAACAGGTGCGAGCCTTCACTTGCACACAGCCTCAGCATGACCACCACCTTTTCCTGAAATGGAATTTTGGGTCCTGGGACTCCTTGAGTCCTGATGTCAAGAGTCCTTGACCCCTCGATCTCCTGACACCCGAAGTGATGATCTACCAAAATGAAAATCTCCGGCCTATGTGACCACCTACCCTGTGACCACATGCCTCTTTCAGAATTTCAAGGTTTCTAACACTGAAATGCCCTTGTTCCTTGCCTTCGAGATTCCCGAAATCTTGAACCCCGAATCTCCGAAATGCCACTCCCCAGATTTCTCCTCCAAGGATTAGTTTTCCCTGGCTCTTCGCATTTCTCAATTTCATAGTTTCAATGCCGAGGTGCTTGACTCTCTGTAACAAAATCCCCGAATTGCCAAATTCTGAAATTTCGATACCCGGGGCGACCGTAGCCTCACTCTCCTCTATGTCGCATTTCAAGACTTCGGGGTTTTCAGCACTCTGTGCCCCACTCCTTGTCCTCAAGATTTTTGAAATCCCAATACCTGGTATGCCAAAACATGTGACCGCAACCTCGATCCAACAATACGTTGCTTTCGGGACTTCGGGGTTTCCAGCGCCGAAATGCCTGGTTTCTTGTGCTCGAGATGGCCGAAAAGCCAAATCCCGAAATGCCGAAATTTCCCAGCACTATTCCTCCTATGTTTCGTGAATTCTCATTTTGGAACTTCACGAATCCCAGTGCAACAATTTCTCACTATCCTCTCGTACTCCCGGTAGCCGAAATACAGAAGTACCAAAATTACGAACCCTCCGGTTCTCCTCCTCTGAACAAGATCAATGGCTCAAAGCCTCCCTTGATCCAACGTCTCAAATTATTTCAGGATTCTATGGGTCAAGAGTTTCAAACTCTTACCTCTCGCATTCCCAGTTGCCAAAATTCCAAAATGCTTCTTTTCGGGAATTTCTCCGATGTCTGGATCGTTGCCACGTGTCCTCCCTGTTCTTTCAGAGTTTTCAGGGTTTCACGTTTCGAAACTTCGCGACCCCTACGACACTTGTCCTATGTTCTCTTGAATCCCTGGTATCCGAAATATCGGTGGACTCCCCGATATCCTCCATGTGTCCTCCATAGATGAACGGTTCAGATCGTTTTGGGACTTCGCCAATAGCGAAGCCGAAAGACTCCCTTCTCTGCTTCCCAATGTTCAAATCCTTGATATGAAAGGATCTTGTGACACTTGTCCTTCTGAAAATGGGTGGCTCAGATACCTTCGGGACTTCGAGACCCGTGAGTCCTAATCTTTGGTCCTTCATCCTCTAAACCTTCAAATTCCTGAAATCTGAAATCCCGATACCTCTACCCTCCTGGCGCATTCTTTGTCCAAATTCCGTAGAATTGGAAGTGCTCTCTAAGCACTAACTATCAGAAGCTGCAGTGTTCTATCATGCCCTCTTGGCATGAAGCCTCAAATAACTCCAACATGGAATCAAAGAACTCTACAGATAGAAGAACTTATCTATCCCTGTAAACACACATCTATAACTTACATTCATAGCATAAATAGAACACACATAGAAATTCACATAACACAGACAATATGTAGAAAAAATTGCTCTGGTTTGTATTAATATCAAATTCCTCCTTTACAAGGTGTTCCTGAGCTTAGCCTTTTGACAGAGTCTCGGCTCCTCCTCTCTGCTCTCTTCTCTAATTCCTGCTACCTCTACTCTCACTCAAAATAAGATCCAAGATATTTTACATGAGGGGGATCTTCGAGCTCTTCCCTCCAAGCTACCTACTCTATTCAATTACATTGAATTTAGAATTTATGGCTATCTAGTCCAGATTGGATCTAGATCTCAACCTTACAACCATTATATGCTACTTCTACCTAATGCCTTCTCAAATCCATGGCTCTATGGCTCTAACAACCTTACAATATTAAATGCCTTTACATTCAAATTAAAAACATGAAAGGGATGTGCCTTTCCTCATTGAATGCATGCGCTGAGTTGGATGGCTGGCTGGCGCATGGTTGGCTTGGAGAGATGCTCCTGCATCAGGTGTTGGCGATAGCGCTTGGTTATAGTGTTTGGTGTTGGTGATAGTGTTGCACGTCGTGGCTGTGGGTGGGTGGATGGGAAGTCAAGAAGACATTGGTGCTGTGAGAGGGCAGACATTGGTGCTGTAGGCATTTGGTCCAGGTATAATTAGAGTAGTAAGTTTAATTTGAAATTGTTAGTTAACTAAATTGTTAGTTAAAATTTAGATTTTAAATTTTAAAATTGTTAGTTACAATTTAGTTTTTAAATTTATGTATAGATTGCTGACATGGTCATATTCATCCTTGTCCATGTACATGGACAAGACCGAATTAGGGCCTATCCCTATACATGGACAAGGTCGAATATGGCCCTGTCCATGTAGAGGGACATGGCCATATTTTCTTGAGGAGGTTAGAGATGAGTCAATCTATACATGGTTTTATTTCATATCATATTTATATTTTCATGATGTACAAATGATGTATATTACGTGTGATTTTTTGTATACATTATTTTGATTAAGGCCAACTGTCGATATGTAATTGTTTCAAATGCTTGTAAATTTTTGAGACAAATGTATGTAGATGTAGGGAAGCCTTTTTGTTTGAATGAAAGAGGATTTTATGTATTGAGGGAATAAAATAGTATGTAACATATGATTAATACAATGAGAAAATGAAATGTGTAGATACAGAGCCAACAACAAAGACAATAGCGCAAGCAGTTCCAGATCTAGTTCTAGATCCAAAATAAGTTATGTTGAAACAATCAGTTTTGAAATAAAGAAATATCAATTGGAATCATTTCAAATCAAACTCATTAGCATGGGGACATGACTCTATCCATTGTCGTTCTACACTAGAACTACATACATAAGAGCCATTGACGTAAGACAAGAACAACATTCAGTAGAGTAGAGCCATTGCCCAAAGCCATGACCAAGAGTAGACTAGAGTATCCATGACTGCATCCATGACCATAGCCATGATCCATTGCTTCAGCCCTATCCATGTATAGGGACATGTCTGAATTTGTGCTTGTCCCTGTACATGGACAGGGCCCATGCTTAGCATTGAAAAGAGTAGTATCACACAAGTCATTAGCTTAATGAACATGCTTACTATAGTTATAGTGTATAGAGAATCACAACATATGGGAACAATTCTATATTATTCTTATTTTAAATATTAGTATACATATCTCTTGTACCACCCTTTATACGAAACAATAATGATTATCCTATATGCAAATTTAATTTGAAATTGTTAGTTAAAATTTAGATTTTAGATTTTAAAATTGTTAGTTACAATTTAGATTTTAAATTTATGTATAGATTGTGGATAGGGCCTCATTCAGCCCAGTCCATGTACAGGGATAGGGCCGAATTCATCCCTGTCCCTATACATGGACATGGCTCGTGCTTAGTGTTGAACATAGTAGTATCACACAAGTCATTAGTTTAATGAACATGCTTACAATAGTTATAGTGTACAGAAAATCAAACATATCAGAACAATTCTATCCTATGATTATTTTAAATATTAGTATACATAACTCTTATACCACCCTTTATACAAACAATAATGCTTATCCTGTATGTAAATTTAATTTGAAATTGTTAGTTAAAATTTAGATTTGATATTTTCAAATTGTTAGTTACAATTTAGATTTTAAATTTATGTATAGATTGTTGACAGGGCCATATTCAACCCTATCCATGTACAGGGACATGCCTGAATTCAGGCATGTACCTATACATGGATAGGGCCCGTGCTTAGTGTTGAACAGAGTAGTATCACACAAGTCATTAGCTTAATGAACACACTTACTATAGTTATAGTGTACAAAGAATCACAACATATGGGAACAATTTTATCCTATGCTTATTTTAAATATGAGTATACATAACTTTTATACCACCCTTTATATGAAACAATAATGCTTATCCTATATGTAAATTTAATTTGAAATTGTTAGTTAACTAAATTGTTAGTTAAAATTTAGATTTCATATTTTCAAATTGTTAGTTACAATTTATCTTTTAAATTTATGTATATATTGTTGACGGGGTTGTATTCGGCCATGTCCATGTAAAGGGACAGGCCCAAATTTGGCCCTATCCCTGTTCCTGTACATGGAAAGGGCCCATGCTTAGTGTTGAACATTATAGTATCACACAAGTAATTAGCTTAATGAACATGCTTACCATAGCTATAATGTACAAAGAATCACAACATATAGGAACATTTCTATCCCATGCTTATTTTAAATATTAGTATACATAACTCTTATACCATCCTTTATACAAAATAGTAATGCTTATCCTATATGTATAATAAATGCTATTACTTTACCTTGTTACATATGATGATCAGTGTGTCCTATGTTATGGAATTAAACCATAGCTAATCCAAGCTTCGTGTCCTATGTTATGATAAGCTAATCTGATGCAGGAGCATCGCTCCAATGCCATCTACGCACAGCCAGCCAACACATAAAGCGCACATTCAATGGAGAGGAAAGGTGCAACCCTCTCACTTTCAAATTTTGAATTTGAATTAAATATATTAAATGTTTGTAAGGCCGAAGAGCCAAAACCATGCATGTGCACAGGCTATGATTAGAAACCGTCTTTAATGGTTGTAAGGTTGAGATCTAGATCTGATTCGGACTAGACAACCATTCAATGTAATTGAATGAAATTTAATGAGAGTTGGTGAGATGGAGGGAAGAGCTCGAGGAGCCCCCTTTTGTAAAAATATCCTTTGTATATGTAGGATTAGTCAGATAGAGAAAAGAGAAAAAAGGAGGAGAGAAGAACAGAGAGAAAAAGAGAGAAGGAGTCGAGACTCTGTTGCAGTCCGAGCTCGAACACATTGTAATCAGACATTGATGTTAATACAAAGCAGTTTTTCCTGCATATGTGTTTCTATGTGTTGATGTGTCTTTTATGAATGTTGTGTGTTCATTCATGCTATAGATGTATGTTAAGTTCCATCTGCAGAACATAGATAGGTTTACTTATCCATGAGTTCTTGATTTCAGGTTTGGGGTTCTTTGTGGCTTCATGCAAGAGGTTGCATGACATAACACTGTAGGTTCTGCAAGCCAGTGCAAGGAGTGCACTTCTGAAATTCTGCAGAGTTCAGACAGAGATGTGCCAGGAGGGCGCACCAGTACAAGGAGTGCACTTATGAAATTTTGCAGAGTTCAGACAGAGATGTGCCAGGAGGGTGCACCAGCTAAAGTCATTGACTCAAGGAGAAACCTCAGGGTTGATGAATACCTTGGAGGTAAGACTCTGCAGAGGAAGGCACAGAGAGAATAAAATCACTGAGGGTTATGTGGAAGCTCTGCTAGGAGGGCATTGAGAAAGTGCCAGGAAGTGCACATGAGAAACTCTATTCTGAGTTTAAAAGAAGGGAAGTGTCACAGGGAAGACACTCACAGGGTTACCGAACACCCTGCAGGTTCATTAAGGAGTGCTTGAAAAAAAGGCTTCCAAGAGGGCACCAATCTCCATTTGAAGGAGGAGGCAAGGGTTGAATCCCTTAGAGTTTCGAGAAGGAAAATCTTAGGACAGATAGCATAGTAGTGTGTAGGGACCCTGCAAGGAGTGCAGAGGTCGAGAAACCTTTTAAGGTTTCAGAGTGAACAAAGTTCTGGAGGGACAACGTTCCTAGAATGCAGGTGATATCCAAAGGAATTGCGTTCACAGAGGAAGAAAAGGTTGAGGCATTTGAAACTTTGAAAATATTCCAAGGGGAAGGAAGAACCACATGCTCAAGGAAGAGCTACAGATGCCGTTGGATCCGAACTAGGAGGAAAGATCCAGACCATTGGATCCAAGCCACGGTAGAACCATTGGATCAGAACCTCCATGTGGTATCACATATCAGGGGTTCAGGGGTTGAAATAATTTCTTCTTGACTGCAGAAGTCGCGAAGTGCCGAGCGCTGAGGGCTCGTGTGAACACGTGGGACATCCATTAATTGGGGACCGCATGGTTGACAGGTGACATAACAATAAAACACCCAGAGAAAGGTGGAAGCGAGTGATAGGTGGTGAACACACGTCACCTTGGAAGGAGCCAACCCATCGTTAACCTTTCACATCTTAGGTTTTCGCAAAGGAGGATCATGGAGGTTCAACACTCCAACTCGTGAAGTCATGAGTTGCGAGTCATGCTAAAAGAGTCAACCCATCACTAACTCATCGTGTTTCAAGATTTTGTAAAGGAGAAGCACAAGGGCTCAACACTCCAACTCACAAAGTTGCAAGTTGCGAGGGGTGCTAGAGTTAGGCCCTAACCACTGGTCACTTGTAGAGGTGCTGGCGAGGAGGGAGCCATAACTGTATCATCATCTAAGGTATCAGAGGTTTGAAAAAGAGGAGTCGAGGGTCATCGACTCATGAATTCATGAGATCGCGAGTCATGAAAGGCGCTTGGATTAAGGCTCGGTTGTGGTCGCAAGGGGATTTGAGGCTCGCACCTGGTGTTAGGTTGCGTAGGGCGAGTTTTCATGAAGGAACTATGGATCTAATTCGTGAGGTTTCAATAGGGATTCGAGAGAGCCACTTTGACTCGAGGAGAATTTAGAATGATCCTGTGTGGATCTCGGCCTGAGGGTCGGGGGTCTACATGAATTTGGTATCAGAGCCTGATCTTGTCTGTATATTTTAGGTAGAAGGAGCTAGAGGAGAATGAGTAGTCTAATATGCATTAAAGTGGTATCAGAGCCTGATCTTGTGTGTATATTTTAGTCAGAAGGAGCTAGAGGAGAAGGAGTAGTCTGATATGCATCAAAGTGGTATCAGAGTGGGATTTGACTTCTGTAGGCAACATAAGCAATAGAATGTTGAGATTTGCTTACAGACAAAAGAAAAGGAAGAAAAAGTGTTGAAGCTCTGTGAAGGTTACTGCGGTGCGCAGTAGTCAAAATACAGTCAGGAGGACTATAGGAGATGATGGAATCACTCACAGTTGCAGAGTGACAACAACAAGTTTTCCAGGAGGGCAGACAAGAACAGGAAGATGGCTACTAAAGACCATGGATGCGGTGGAAAGAAGAACCACCAGTAACAGAGAAAAGATGAGATGGATAAATAACTCGTTGAGGTGAGGGTGAGAATGGAAGAGATTTCACTGCGGGTGCAATAGAATGCAAATACACATTGGGTGTATGAGTGGCCTCTGAGGAGGAAAGCAAAGTGGTCAGTCAAGAAATTGTTGGCCAGAGAACAACGAAGGCTGTTGAGGAGGTGGCTGAGGTATGTGAAAAGTGTCAGGGCCACATAATAGATGGTTCATGTGTGTGAACCAGAATCTGGGAGAAATATCAGTGATGAAGAGGAGAAGAGATCAAGGGAAGATCTTGTGAACTGCCAGGAAGGCAGTGAAGAAAGTTCAAGTTGCCGGATGGGAAATCAGATGGGATCATTGGACGATCTCAGAGACTTCTAGGTGAGCAGTGAGGAACTTTCAAGTTGTCAGGTGGGCACTGAGATGGGATCGACTGATCTCATGGATTGCTAGGTGGGCAGAGAGAGAGAGAGGAAATCCCATATTGCCAAGTGGGAAAGAGAGTGCAGTTGAGACTGTCTGAAAGTCTCATGAACTCAGGGGAGATTTCATATCAGCATGGAGAGCTGATGGAGAAGGAGGATCAGAAATGTCTTCTGGTCATTGGAGGAATTCAGATATTCCTACCAAGCAGCCAAGATGAGGCCAGAGAAGATGTTGCGGGTTCAACAACAGCATAAGGAAATCCAATTGTGACTGTCAAAGAGAAGGAAGAACTGGGATAGACATCAAAACCTGACCTAGCTAAGGAAGAAGAGCATTTAGAGAAATTGCTCAAAAATTTCAATCAAGAGGTTGAGCAGGGGATAACTACAACACTGGAAGATGTAGCAGAAGAGGAGAACATAGTTGAGATGCTCACTCCATGGGAGAAGGAGATAGAAATGTTGGAGGATTGGTTGAACAATCCAAAACCAGTAGATCACTGTCGAGAGAAAACAATCATGCATATGTTAGTAGAGGATCATTACGAGTAATCACTCAGAAATTTCAGCTAGGGAGATGAATAGATGATGATGACTGTAATACTGAGGCATGCAGTAGAAGGTGAATCAGAATTCCAGTCTGAGGAGTAGCTAGAGGAAGCTGGAGATGCACTAACATAAGGAGAAATGGAAGAAGCAAGTCTGTTAGAGCAGATGACTGAATAATAGATCAGTCAAGAAGATAAGACTGCAGAATTGAATTTTGCAGTAGAGTGGAAAGATGAGGCCACAAAGGAAGAAGATAGTCTGGGGGATCGAGATGATCTACCCATTTGTAGGGAAGAAGTGCAGCGGAGCAGGTTGTGAAAGGAGAGCCAACCATGGGAGAAGCTGGACAAGGAGATTGAGAAGATTAGAAGGGTGATGTTGAGGTCAGCACTGGAAGCTATCAGCGAGGAGAAGCTGGACATAAAAGAACCTGCCATAGCAGTAGGGCAACAAATGTAGTAGCAGTAGTAGCAGCAGTGAAGCAGTGGAGCAGATGGACAACTCCAGAGAACTGTTTGGGATCCAGGTGGATTTCGATAGCCATGTTGGGAAGCTCATGAGTAGGAGCTCATGATTTTTTCATAGTAGAGGAGTATGATGCAGGAACATCGCTCCAATGCCAGCTACTCACCAGCCAACCAACACATCAAGTGTGCATTCAATGGAGAGGAGAGGCGCAACCCTATCACTTTCAAATTTTGAATTTGAATTAAATATATTAAATGTTTGTAAGGACGAAGAGCCAAAACCATGCATGTGCACAGGATGTGATTAGAAACCATCTTCAATGGTTGTAAGGCTGAGATCTAGATCTGATTTGGACTAGAAAACCATTCAATGTAATTGAATGAAATTTAATGAGAGTTGGTGAGATGGAGGGAAGAGCTCGAGGAGCCCCCTTTTTTAAATATATCCTTTGTATCTATAGGATTAGTCAGATAGAGAAAAGAGAAAAAAGGAGGAGAGAAGAACAGAGAGAAAAAGAGAGAAGGAGTTGAGACTCTGTTGCAGTCTAAGCTCGAACACATTGTAATCATACATTGATGTTAATACAAAGCAGTATATCCTGCTTATGTGTTTCTATGTGTTGATGTGTCTTTTATGAATGTTGTGTGTTCACTCATGCTGTAGATGTATGTTAAGTTCCATCTACAGGAGATAGATAGGTTTTCCTATCTGTGAGTTCTTTGATTTCAGGTTTGGGGTTCTTTGTGGCTTCTTGCAAGAGGTTGCATGATAGTATACTACGGGTTATGCAAGCCAGTGAAAGGAGTGCACTTCTGAAATTCTATGGAGTTCAGACAGAGACGTGCCAATAGGGTGCACCAGCTGAAGTCATTGACTCAAGGAGAAACCTTAGGGTTGTTAAATACCTTGGAGGTAAGACTGTGAAGAGGAAGGCACAGAGAGAACAAAATCACTGAGGGTTCTGTGGAAGCTCTGCCAGGAGGGCATTGAGCAAGTGCTAGGAAGTGCATAGGAGTAACTCTATTATGAGTTCAGAAGAAGGTAGTGTCACAGGGAAGACACTCATAGGGTTACTGAACACCCTGCAGGTTCAGTAAGGAGTGCTTGAATAGAAGGCTACCAAGAGGGCACCAATCTTTATTTGAAGGAGGAGGCAAGGGTTGAATCCCTTAGAGGTTCGAGAAGGAAAAGCTCAAGATAGATAGAATAGTAGTGTGCAAGGACCCTGGAAGGAGTGCAGAGGTCTAGAAAAATTTTAAGGTTTTAGAGTGAACGAAGTTATGGAGGGACAACGTTCCTAGAACGAAGGCGATATCCAAAGGAATTGAGTTCACAGAGGAAGCAAAGGTTGAGGCCTTTGAAACTTTGAAAATCTTCCAAGGGGAAGGAAGAAGCATGTGCTCAAGGAGGATCTACAACTGCCATTGGATTGGCACTGGGAGGAAAGATCGAGACCATTGGATCCAAGCCATGGGAGAACCATTGGATCAGAACCTCTACGTGGTATCACATATTGGGTGTTCGAGGGTTGAAATAATTTCTTCTCGACTACAGACATCGCAAAGTGCTGAGTGTCGAGGGCTCGTGTGAACACGTGGCACATCCATTAAGTGGGGACCGTGTGGTTGATAGGTGGTGTAACAATAAAAGGCCCAGAGAAAGGTGGAAGCGAGTGACACGTGGTGGACACACGTCACCTTGGAAGGAGCCAACCCATCATTGAACTTTCACGTCTCGGGGTTTCGCAAAGGAGGAGCATGGAGGTTCAACACTCCAACTCACGAAGTCATGAGTTGCGAATCATGCTAAAAGAGCCAACCCATCATTGACTCATCGTGCTTCGGGATTTCGTAAAGGAGAAGCACAAGGGCTCAACACTCCAACTCTCGAAGTTGCGGGTTGCGAGGGGTGCTAAAGTTAGGCCCTAGCCGGCGGTCTCTTGTAGAGGCACTGGCGAGGAGGGAGCCATACCTGTATCATCATCTTAGGTATCGAAGGTTTGGAAAAGAGGAGTTGAGGGTCATCGACTCACGAACTTGTGAAATCGTGAGTCACAAAAGGCGCTTGCATTAAGGCCTTGTTGTGGTCGCAAGGGGATGTGAGGTTCACACCTAGTGTTAGGTTGCGTAGGGCGGGTTTTCACGAAGGACCTGTGGATCGGATTCGTGAGGTTCCAATAGGCATCTGAGAGAGCCACTTCGACTTGAGGAGAATTTAGAACGATCCTGTGCGAATCTCGGCCCGAGGGTCGAGGGTCTACATGATAATATTGTTTTATCTATCATATTATATATAAGTAATGCACTTGTATAATCTATGCCATAATTGTTTCAGCTCCAACTAAGCAGCTTAGATATTATTAGGGTAATTATGTATGATTAAACCAATAGTATTATGCTTGTACTATTAGTAATATACAATACCTGTAATTATGACTCAATCTACTATGTTTCCCTATTCAACTAGTAATCCAATAGTGTTTGCTAATCACAACCATTTCTCTTTGTCGAACCATGTTCATTTCCTATAAGCTATAATGTAATTAACTACCTCATAACCAAACTGATATGTAACCCTTGTTCAACCCTATTATTTGATCTCGTATGAGATGAGTTATAAGTAAACACCAAATATGGAGAGCACAATGATTTTCATTATATCAATAACAATGAGATGTAACTAAGCTTATATCCTTCTTTCACCCTTGTTATGTACTAGTTAAAGTGATCAAACACACTTGTTATCTAATTAGTTATACTAATCTTCTTACTATGTGCTTACTACTATACTTCATACTCCAATATCATCTTATGGAAAACAATAGTGTAATCATTATACTATATGTGATTAATAGTACGTAATATCTGTAATTACGCTAGCTTTATTAAACAGTGATAAGTTCTTGTAAGTAGATGCATAATAGCTAAGCATACCCTATCTTATTTGAACATCATGGGTTTGATTCATAATATGTGTTATGGATATAGAGTATATTACAAGGAGTGTATTGCTTGTACTATAATTACCTTGGATTACATTGATCTTATGTAAAAATGGTGTACATAATAGGTATAGAGATATGTGTTATAAACAGGTCCATAGGGTTACAATTAACCTTTTTTATATAGAGATAATGTATGTGTTCTTGTAATGACCCCTTCGTTACGACTACAAGTGAAGCAGAAGTGCAATTTTTTTTTTTTTTTAAGGGTTAAGAGGCAAGAAGGAAATGACGACAACAGTTTGACCACACCACAGATGACGAGCAGAAGCACACAACCTAGGAAATAGAAAAATATGACACCACACATAGGCACAAAGGCGACTGGCCAAAACATGCACAGAATAACAAGGAGGAATGACTACCCGCCTGACACAAACATGACCACGCCTACAAGCTAAGGGAAAACATCCCCATCTTGACACAATGACCTAGACGAAAAAGACAAGAACCTCAAGGCATGCGAACCCAACCCTTGAAGGCGTTCAACCCATGCGCCCCAATCAACTTACAATGCCCAACAACACTCACACATAATGCACCGGCTCCAACAAAGATCTCATTCTCCGCTATCCCATAAGGAACACCATGATCCCCATATCAGGAATCATGTTGTTGCCAGGTGATGGGTGCGTCAATACCTTGGTGCAAACATAAGCTATCCAGACCAAGGACTCTAGAAAAATCCGATGTGCTAGGAGTTGAGTACTGACTGGGAGACTATACCTACACCCCACACAAAAAGTCGACGAAAAACAAGAGGATGAAGACAAGGGGTGACACCAGCCCACACGACATCATCCCCAACCCCACCAATCACCTAGTCTAACCGCTCCGTGATTACATTCTATTTTAACATGGGTTTCATTCTAATGGGGCACATCAAGTTAGAATTAGTCAATAATGTGCCCGCTAAATAAGTGTTAATACAATAAATCTTGCAAATATAATTAGTCAATACTAAAACTATAATTATAAATTCCCTCTAACCTCAATTATAATTCAATTTAGCGAGTCTAAAATTTGCAATCCAGTCCTTACTCACCAATCAAATTTTAATCATCAACACAACCTAAATGGCCAATTCTATATTCATCCAAAATCTCCATCCAACTAGCCATTAACTTAATAACAATAGTAACAATATTAATGTAGAATACTACCATTAATACAATTAATATAGAAAATAACAAGGCATCTAACAGGACAATTAATCTAACAATTAATATAGCAAAAACAACATTAACTGCATCATGGCAGAAAGCAACAACTATGCATTTACTAAATCAATAAATTACCACATGCATCTATCTTTACTCACTGTACCAAAATGACAGTTGTCTACAACATTAAAGGAATTGACTAAGAAGTGTAAATGCCATAAAGCCTTATACATTCAACGAGAGACTAAGGCCATGCACCTAATTATATTTACTGCCTTATGCCTTCAATAAGATTCACTACCAGGTAAAGGTAAGAACTTAGGGCATAAATGATGAAGCATTAGTTGGCTGCCTAGAACTAATGTCATTTACAGGTTAAAAGGAGCAGTCAGAAAATTAGGCAACTCGTGGCCTTTTAATCAATAAGAAGGAATCTGCTGACCATTCACATGCTATAGCAATTCTTCTGGTAATTAATAAGGCAAATAATAAAGCATTTAATATTGCAATTAAGAAGGCAATTAACTGTAGCAATTGTTCTGGAAAATAATAAGGAAATTAATAGAGCATTTAACATCACAATTAACATGGCTATTAATTGTAGCAATTGTTCTGACAAATAATAAAGCAATCTCATGCCCCTTTCCAACAAACTCATTCAACATTTAAAGGCCAATTCATGGGCAATTACAACAACTCAATCAATCTATTAGAGAAAAATTGTGGGCATTTTAAACAACAAATTAGTCAATCTATTAGAGAAAATTCATGGGTGTTTAAAACAACAATCTCAATCTCATTCAAAGAAAAATCGTGGACATTTAAAACAAAAATCTTAGTCTAAATTTAAAGGCAAAATCGTGGCCATTTAAAACAACGATTCTGTCAACTTTCAAATGGAAAAAATGTGGGTAAATAAAACTAGCTTAGGAAGTCAATTAGAGCAATTTCGTGGGCGTTTTTAATAGTAACTCAATCACTATTTCCAAGAAAAAGCGTGGTCAAGGATGCCCAAAAGGACATTCATGCTGCAGTCATTATTTAAAGAGTAAAACGCTGGGCAAACGCACTAGACTGAAGCCAAATTGCAGCCAATATTTAAAAGGTAAAACGCTAGGCAAATGCACCAGGGTAAAAAAAAACAAAACAACATAGAGAGGGATGAATAAACTGAGGTTTCCCTTTTTCATTGCCAGGATGCCAATGCCAATGCATACAGGAAAACAAAAACGTTTTGTACTTCTTACCAGGTTACCAAATGTAAAACGCAGACAGAGAAATAACACAAATCATTTATCCAATTCTAGTGTACCAAATATAATAATGCAAACTTAGAAATTAAATTGTTTTTCCATTTTCAGGATGCCAACATAAAAACGCAGATTGAAATAAAATATTTTTACATTCCAAGATAGCAATATAGAGACGAAAGGCAAAACAACCACAATCTTCACAAATCAATTCACGACAGGGTGGTCAAGACATGCCGAGAATCGAAGGCCATGGGAGTCAATCAATCATCGAGCTAAAGGATATGGAAAGATTCAGTCACCAACTAGAACGTTGAGAAAATCAATTTTCTTACCCAAATAAACATGTAGATCCAAGCATAAATCATACTACAATCTACCATGCAAAAGAATAATGAAAGCGTAATGTTGCCTGATCGCCCGCTCTGAGTTGATGTCTTGCGTGATCTGTGAAACTCCCGCTTGTCGATCTATGATACTTTACCGGTACCTCCCAACCAACACTAGGGGTACTCTTCTTCCCCCTTAGCCCCCCAAGCCACAAAGGGGCCACACACACTAACCAGAGTATCAACTAACTCCCAACTCGCCTGGAAAGGCCGAGCTACCACTCCTCACCGAGATGGGTATCCCAACTCCCACAAGCTAAGTCAGTCAAGTATAGATTTCTGCAGCGTAATGATACACCAAAAAACAGATCCATCATCCTTCTCCTCCCTCCATTATATAGAGTTTCGAAGTCCCTTACTTTCTAAAAATCCCATTTAAATTAATGTTTAAAAATTAATTCCTAAACATCCTCCCCGTACAAGTGTCACCCATCCCCTTCATTCCTCCATAAATTAATTTCTTTAATTAATTACTTACCTTTATTTCCCTCACCCACCTAGAGTCACTCCTAGAATCGCTCCTAGGTGTCCCCAAATTCTCTTACAGGTTTTAATGACTTTCCCCATTATTAATTTGCTAGATCAATTTAGGATTAGAATTTTCTTAAATGGTAGATACCTTACTAAGTTTGACTTTCTGCTTTTTCCCTTGTGTTTCCTTTTTCTTTTTATGCTTCCCTCTTTTCCTAGTTTCCTAATTATTTTAGATTTGCTTCTTTTCCTAGTTTCCTAATATTTTAGATTTTCTTCTTTCCCCTTTTCCCTTTTTATTTAATAAGCTTTAAATTATCCTAATATAATAAAACAATTATTTATTTTATTTTTATTTTATATATATATATATATATATAAAGGATAGAGAAAATTATGCCACTAGTATAATTTAGACCTAGACTTTAATTTTCGTGCTGGGCGACATTTTATTAGGGAATTTGTTTTAAAAAATTCTTATCACGTTATTCATCCTAAGGCCATCTAGGTTCATTCATTTATCATTAACACTGCAACGTGCCCTTCAGGACGCACTAGGTGCTCCAAGGGTGCCACTCGCCTCATCTGTTTCCCTTGCGCGACGTGCCCTTCAGGATGCACTACGTGCTCCAAGGGTGCCACTTGCCTCTTCCCATTTTTCTTGCGTGACGTGCCCTTCAGGATGCACCACATGCTCCAAGGGTTCCACTAGCCTCTTGAATGACTAGTCGATAGGCCACATGCCCCTTTCTCTCCACAATCTTGAAAGGTCCCACAAAATTAGGAGAGAGTTTAGCTCCCTTTCCAAGCTTGATCAAGCTCTTATGCGGTTTAACCCACAAAGAAGACTCGATCGCCGACCTCATAACTACGGTCGACACGGTGCACATCGGCATAACTCTTCTGCCGATCCTACACTTCTTTAATCCTTTGTCTTATTGTTTGAATTTTCTCTTCCATTTCTTGGATCACTTTTAGTCCCACCAGGACCCTATCCTCAATTTGATCCCAACTCAAAGGCATCCGACATGGTCTCCCGTAAAGAAACTCCAAAGGCGCCATCTTAATGGTGTTTTGGTAACTGTTGTTATAAGCGAACTCCACTAGTGGCAAGAATTCTTCCCAACGCTTTTCTTGGTCCATCACGTACATGTGCAACATGTCCTCCAAGGTTTGGTTCGTTCGTTCAGCCTTCCTGTCAGTCTCCGGGTGATACAAAGTACTGAAGTTAAGTTGGGTTCCCAAGGCCTCTTGGAAACTCATCCAAAATCATCTAGTAAACACCGATCCTCGATCAGATATAATCCTCTTAAGCACGCCATGCAACCTCACAATCTCACTGATGAAAACTCTAGTTATGTCAGGTGCCTGATATGTCGTATGCACAGGAATAAAGTGAGCACTCTTTGTCAGAGTGTCTATTATTATGAAAATCGATTCATGTCTCCTTGCCGTCAGTGGAAATAAAACAATAAAATCCATCAAAATAACCTCCCATTTCAATTCTGGAATAGCATGTGTTTGTAGTAATCCTGCTAGATGTCTATGTTCAACCTTTACCTATTGAGATTCTAGACATTTGGCCACATAGTTGACTATATATTCCTTCATTTCCTTCTAGAAGAATAAGGGTTTAAGGTCTACCCTCATCTTCGTGACTCCTGGGTGAGCCATGTACAGAACTCTATGAGCCTCATTTAGGATCAAACTCAACTCATTGTTTGGTGGTACGTAAATCTGATTTTTAAACCTCAATAATCCATCATCGTCGAATGTAAATCCTTCAAATATTAGTACCATCATTGTGTTTTGTCCAATAAAACCCTCGACCTCTTTGTACCAGTCATCACCATGCTATAAAGTTAGAATCTTTTGACGTAGATTCGGAAGAGGCAACACTAAAAAGATGTGTGGTCTCCGACTCAATGCATCTGCCACTTGGTTCACTGTTCCTTTTATGTAAGTAATCTTGAAGTCGTACTCTCTAAGAAATTTCAACCAACGTCGTTATCATGCATTTAGGTCTCTTTGCATAAAGATGTGTTGTAGTCCACAGTGGTTAGTCTTTAGTTCAAATTTTCGTCTGACAAGGTAGTGTCTCCAAACCTTCAAGGCTGATCAGAATCTGGACCAGGGGTCAAAATTTAGCCCAAAATTAAAATTGTTCAAAATCACTTCAAAATGAACGGGTGCATAGGCCTCCTCTTCATGAACCCAATGCACTTTGAATGGGGTCAAACGAACATCATATGAGAGAGATATTGTGTTCTGTTCGATTTGCCAAACATGCAAAAAAATGTTGATTGTATAGTCTGTATAGTCTATACATGATGATGTGGCAGGGTACGGCCTCACACGTGGTAGGTGACATGTCAAATAATTTGGCAAGCTGACATGGAAAGATGTTGAGTTGGCAGTTTGGGTAGACATGTGGGCGAATGAGATTTTGACATATGGTGCTTTAATGGCAAATTGGAAGGTGCCACGTGGCCCAGGCGTGGGCTACCACATGACACCCTATTTTGGTTATGGTGTGTAAAAATTATATGGAGTTGAAGGGGATCGAATCCCAGACCTCCCCCATGGTGGCGTGCTTTAGCAATGGCTACCCAACCAATGCACCACCATTTGTTTCTTAATATATATGTGTGTTCAGATATATTTAACTTCGTATATTGTATAGTTTTGGACGCGGGTCCGGGCTAGGGCTTAGCCCCAGCCCTCAGTTGTGCGCCTTATCCCATGTGACCACTCCAAATAGGTTTGTGCATGGATTTTGTTCAAATGGATATCCATTTGTTCCCACCACTTGTCAAGCCCACAATCATTCTTGCAACAAGGGCCTATTTTGGTGCTGGGACGTGGCCACATGGCCCCCCATGCACCCAACACCTTCGTGTTTTGGGGGCTTAGTTCCCTAAATATTTGAAAAATTGGCATGAATTGTTGAAACAATGATTGTGCTGGTTTTAGGCACAGGAAATGCCCAGAAGCCAGGTTACTCACACAGGAGTGTGTTTTGGCAAACCAAAGACAACAAGCTTGAAGGAGGAAAATGGAAGGAGGCCTAACTTCTTCATCTTTTGGCCAAATGAGGTGCCGAAAAAGCCCATCTAGAGGTTTTTAGATGTTATGAATCCATTGGTACAGTTTTCAAAGGCATTTGGAGACTTATTTTGTAGGTTTTTCTACCTTGAAGTTTCAGGGAGCTCTAGGGAGCTTAGGGCCACCATTGAAGGAGGTCATGCTCAGATGAGCCCAAGTCTATTTTCTGTGAATGAATAGGCATTTTTGACTAATTGTTATGCTTTTAACACATTGGGACAATTTTTAGAGGCATTTGAGGACTTTTACAAGTGTTTTTTTCCACAAGGAAGCTCAGGGAAGCTCAAGGGCACATGTAGAAGAAGTCATGCTCGGATGAGCCATGGTCCATTTTTAGAGTTTTATTAGTCATTTTTGGGGTTTTTATGTATTCTGAACCCAATGGTATAATCGGTAAATCCATTGAAGTTGAGAAACTTCTTGTAAAAGAATTTTTTACAAACTAATCCTAGAGAGCCTAGTAGAGGGTGCTTGCATAACAAAACAAGCCAGCTCCCTATTTTCAGATCAGGTGGTATCAGAGCATAGTTTTGCTCATGTGATTGTCATTGATAGCTAGAGATTTTAGTTGTTGGTATTATTGTGAAAGTTTTGTGTTGAAGTTTGATATCTTGCAAGGATGGAGGAAGCTTCAAACAATAAGAGTTCTCATACATCTTCATTAGCCAAGTTATTTGACAAAGATATGTTGGAGGAGTTTCTAACCATGAGAGATATGGTGGAATAGATGTGGGAAGATAGAAAGAAGAGCATTGTCCTTCAAGAGTAGTTTATGGCTATGAAGGAGGAGAAGCACTAGCTTCTTGAAAAGTTGCATGAGATGGAGAATCAACTCCATGAGGAAAAGGAAACCCTTACCAGGTACATGCATGAACATGAGGTATGTAATGCTAGCTTTTCTTCAAATTCATCTCAAGATGAATGCTTTGGTGTTTTTGAAAATCACACTAGAGGAACAGGGTCCAAGTTATTGTTAAAAAAGGGCTATGAAGGTAAAGGGTTAGGCAAGCATGCACACGGCATTGTTGAGCCTATTGTTTTTGAGGAGAGGCTCAAGTATATGGGTCTTGGTTATGAATACAAAGATGGAGCATATTCCAAAGTTGAGGAGACAAGGGAAAAAGTTCCAAGAACAACTTTTGTTTCAAGTTCAATCCCTCAAGCATGCAAAGTGTGTGTTCAAGATGAATGCAAATGTTGGAAACAAGAGAGCTGTGACATCCATGAAGAACATAACATATTTGTTGGTATTCAAAAGAGAGCTAGTAACTCTTCAAATTCACCTCCTCAAGAAGGCAATAAAGGTGAAAGTTCAAGAACTTTTGTTGCAAGTTCAATCCCTCAAGAATGCAAAGTATGTGTTCAAGATGAATGCAAAGGTATGAAACAAGAGAATTGTGATAGCCATGAGGACAAGAACACTATTGTTGGTCTTCAAAAGAGAGATAGTAACTCTTCAAATTCACCTCCTCAAGAAGGCGATAAAGGTGAATGTTCAAGGTATATTTCTTCCTATAATTCAGTTGCTTTTGATTATGTTAAGCATGGTAAATTTGCATGTAAAAATGGAAGAAAAAGTCCATGTACATATTGTGTTTTAGATAACCATCATGTTTCAAGATGTTGGAAAACATTGACCACATTCAAGAAACTTTCCAAGCAAAGGAAACTTGAAAAGAAAATGAAAAAGAATTGCACTCACTGCCAGAAGAGAGGTCATCTCATTGACCAATGTTGGACATTGCATCCAACCACTCATCCACTTCATGAGAAGAAGATGGATAAAGAGACTGGAAAGAATGGAAGAGGAGATTCCATCATTGATGTGAGTCAAGATGATTCACAAGAAGACGATATTCAGTAGAAAAAGTCACCATTGACTTGGCTTGGTAAGAAATGGTTAGATTTCTTGAACAAGTAAGGCTTGCATTTCTTTGTTTGTAGATGCACATTTCAGCCTTATGTATGTGTTTCTATTGAAAGTTTGACAAGTTGTAGAAACTTATCACAACTTGTATGATACAATTTTGCATGTGAATGAAACTCTTTCAAAGGCATTCTTGTTGTTGCATAACTTCGCTAGGAGGATGTAAAAGATGCGTATGATACTCACTTGTTGCATCCATATAGATTTTTCATTTTCAGCGCTTGTACCCACATGTTTTTGGGTTTATGTACTTATGTTTTTACTTGAAGGAGAGTTGAAGAGATATGCACATGCATGAGATTTTGTATGTGTAGATAGTGAACTTGTGATAGTTTCATTGAGTGACTCATGAATGTAGTAGGGTTGTGTATCATGAATGTCGACTTGTCATTGGGAATGTCAATGTGTTTCAAACGAGTCTCGACATGTGTCGATGTTGTCTTAACAACTATGTTGTGTCAAGCATGTTTTTTTGACTTCTGTTTAGTCGATGGTGTTTGTTGGATTCTAAGTCGATTTTGAGTACACCAAGATGCAGGAAAATGCCATGTACCTTGATGAAGTACAAGATGTGACCGTTCTCTTGAAGAGAAAAAGGACTTTGTTGGCATCATTTTCAGTCTTGTATAATTTTTTTTTTCAAGATTGATGGTTTTCTTTGTTTGTGACAAGATGTCGTAGGAAAGAATCTTGCAGCCATTGTAGAGAGGATAGTGTTGACGCCAAATATTTCACAAGAGGGACTTGATTCTTAGTGGGAAGGCTATTAGTCTTCCAAGAACAAAAAGAACAGTGGGTTAGCAGCAACCAAAGAACAATGGTTGAGGGACATAGCCAGTTGCAGTGCAAGGCATATCAATGTACCCAGGTGATTGTCAAAAAGACTTTTTAAGTAGAATCAGTTGACAGAACTGGGAAGAAGAAGAGTATTGAAGCTCAGATATATAATCATCAACTTTTGTGGGTCCAAAAGCCTTTTAGTGGGAAGGCATGATCAGAATCTGGACCAGGGGTCAAAATTTAGCCCAAAATTGAAAGTGTTCAGAATCGCTTCAAAATGAACGATGCGTAGGCCTCGTCGGCATGAACCCAAATCACTTCAAACATGGTCAAGAAGACATCGAATGAGAGAGATATCACATTCTGTTCAATTTTCCACAGATGCAAAAAAATGTTGACTGTACAGTCTGTACAATCCGTACATGCTGACGTGGCAGGGTACGACCTCACACATGGTAGGTGACATGTCAGTTGATTTGGCAAGCTGACATGGCAATATGTTGAGTTGACATTTTGGACAGACATGTGGAAAAATGAGATTTTGACACATGGTGCTTTAATGGCAAATTGGAAGGTGCCACGTGGCCCAGGCGTGGGCTGCAACGTGGAACCCTGTTTTGGTTATGGTGTGTAAAAATTATATGGAGTTCATGGGGATCGAATCTCAGACCTCCCCCACAGTGGAGCGCTTTAGCAATGGCCACCCAACCAACGCACCACCATTTGTTTCTTAATATATATGTGTGTTCACATATATTTAATTTCGTATATTGTATAGTTTTGGATGCGGGTCCGGGCTGGGGATTAGCCCCAACCCTTGGTTGTGCGCCTTATCCCATGTGACCACTCCACATAGGTTTGCATGTGGATTGTTTTCAAACAGATAGCCATTTTCACCCACCACTTGTCAATCCCACAGTCATTCTTGCAATGAGGGCCTATTTTGGCGCTGGAACGTGGCCACATGGCCCCCCATGCTCCCAACACCTTTGCATTTTGGGGGCTTAGCTCCCTAACTGTTCGACAAATTGGCGTGAATTGTGGAAACAGTGCTTGTGCTGGGTTTAGGCATAGGAAACGCCCAAAATCCAGGTTACTCACACAAGAGTGTGTTTTGGTGAACCAGATACAACAAGCTTGAAGGAGGAAAATGACAAGAGGCCTAACTTCTTCATCTTTTGGCCAAATGAGGTGCCAAAAAAGCTCAGCTAGGGGTTTTTAGATGTTCAGAATCCATTGGAATAGTTTTCAAAGGAATTTGGAGACTTATTTTGCAGGTTTTGCTACTTTGAATTTTCAGGGAGCTCTAGGGAGCTTAGGGCCACCATTGAAAGAGGCCATGCTCAGATGAGCCCAAGTCTATTTTCTATGACTGAATAGTCATTTTTGACTAATTTTTATGCTCTAAACACATTGGGACAAGTTTCATAGGAATTTGAGGACTTTTACATGTCTTTTTTCACAAGGAAGCTCAGGGAAGCTCAAGGTCACATGTAGAAGAGGTCATGCCCAGATGAGCCATGGTCTGTTTTTCAGAGTTTTATTAGTCATTTTTGGGGATTTTATGTATTCTGAACCCAATGATACAGTCAATAAATCCATTGGAGTTGATCAACAGCTTGTAAAATAACTTTTGACAAACTAATCCTAGAGAGCCTAGTCCATTGATGGAGGCTCAAGGAGATGTAGCCCAGTTGGAGGCGAACTCCTTTATCATCTTGTTATTGTTCTGAGTTTGCTGGTTACATTTTCTGCAGTTATGTTGCTATTGTATTTTATTTAAACAACATATTTAACCATTAAAAATTCATCACACATAAACACCTAGAAGATGAATAAAGTTGGCACATAATTTATCTTGCATAACTAAGACATTGAGCAAGGTCCTGAAGTTTATTTTGATGGAGTAGAGGGTGCTTGCATAGAAAAACAAGTCAGCCCCCTATTTTTAGATCAAAAGCATATACTATGGCTAACAACTCCAAATCGTGCGTCGCATAGTTCTCCTCACGCCTTCTTAGTTTCCTCGATATGTAAGCGATCACTCGTCCGTCTTGCATCAAGACTCTGCATAAGACTTCCTTGGATGCATCGGTGCATACCAAGAAGTTTGTGTCCATGTCAGGGACCTTTAGTATCGGTTCCATTGTCAACAACTCCTTGAGCCTCCTAAAATCTTCCACGCATTTTCGGTCCAAAAAAACTTCTTGCTCTTCTTCTGCAATTCCGTGATCGAATTTTCTATATTCAAAAATCCCTCAGTGAACCGTCGATATTATCCTACCAAACCCATGAAGCTACGCACTTTCGGGACATTCGTCGATGCAGGCCATTCCATAATAGCCTCGACCTTTGTTGGATTGACGATGATACCTTCACCGGAGATGACATGCCCTAAGTAGTGAATCTTTTATTGATAAAATGAGCATTTGGACAACTTCCCAAACAATTTGTGCTCTCGTAGACACTGTAGTACCAAGCACAAGTGCTCGTCATCCTCCTCCTTCATCCAAGAGTAAATCAAAATATTGTCAATGAATACTTGGATGAAATAGTCCAAGTACTCACGGAACACGTCGTTCATCAAACTCATGAATACCCCTGAGGCATTTGTCAGTCCAAATGGTAAAACAATAAACTCATAATTTCCAAACCTTGTCTTAAAGGCAGTCTTAGGTACATCATCCTCCTTGATCCATAACTGGTGATACCCTGATCACAAATCGATCTTTGATATCACCATCGCACCCTTCATTTGATCGAACATATCATCAATCCTTGGCAAAAGATACTGATTGTTGATCATGTCCTTCTTCAATTGATGGTAGTCAATGCAGAGCCTCCATGACCCATCCTTCTTTCATATGAATATAAAAAGCACACCCTAGGGTGACACACTTGGACGTATCAGTCCCAGGTCCAACAATTCTTTCAGTTTCATTCTCAACTTCTATAACTCTGGGGTCGACATACAATAAGGCACTCTCTCTATTGGTTCAGTCCCCAGTTTTAGGTCTATGGTAAACTCCAATTCCCTCTCCAGTGGCATCCTAGGTAACTCCTCTGGAAATACCTTTGCAAAATCTCTCACCACAAGAAGGTGTTCTATACCTTCCGCTACTCCCTTCTCATTTAATGCAAGGATCGCATAGATCTTACATCCCTTGTGCATGCTCTTTCGAAGATGCAAGGAAGAGATAAACCTCAAGGAAACTTCCCGGTTCCATCCTACAATCACACGTCTCTATCCCTCATCATCGACCGAGCTTAACTATTTCGTCTTACAGTTGACTATCACCTCATGCGATTCCAACCAGTCCATACTGATCACGATGTCATAATATCCTAAGATCGTGATGTACAAGTTGGCTCTAGTGAAAAAATATGCCAGGTTAAGGATACAACCCGTAACCTTTCCTCCAACCTTCTGTTTGGCTCTCGAAGACATCTCTATGAAGATAAACTCATCCTGCTTGACTACCTTTACCTTATCCTTATTAGTGCTGCACCAGAAATGAAACTCTTGGTAGCACTGAGATCTATCAAAATACTAAGGGTCTGGTCAACGACGATACCTATCATCTTGAGCACGGTCGACTAGTGCTCAGCCTGGAAGTTATTCACCATTGCATGAATCCGATGGGCCTTTCCCAAATCTCCTACGGTAGTGGGTTTGGATGATCCAGATGCTCTAGTCATCTCCACAGAGCAGTCGCACTGGTAGTGTGGCTCCCCACACATACAACACCCCTTCTTCGGTCCAGTAGTCCTAATACCCAATGTAGAAGATGACAGCCCACCAACCTGGAATCCCGGTCTGTTCTGCTGAACATGCCTAAATTTTTGTTGCTGTGGTCGACACTGCTGTTGATCCTGTGGTTCCCGATAAGGTTTCCACTGTTGAGGCGTCGGTCACCGAGGGGTAGCGAAAGTGGATACCCTATGGATTCCACGATATCTTGGCATATGTTTGGCTGGTGTCTGATGCTGCTGCGCACCTGATGACACATGCCCTGTTGGTATCACTAGAGTCCTTCTCTGACCCCCGCTGATAAGCACCTCCTCTGCTATGAGGGTCTTCTGGATGACATCATGCAAGGTTTGAGGCATCAAAATCTTAACCTTTGCATGTATGATTCCATAAAGGCCGAACACAAGACTATTGACCTTGAGTTTCTCAGTGTTAAGATGCAGAGCATACCAGAGCAACTCCATAAATGGGTCTCGTACTCGGGCACCATACGACCGCCCTGTTGTAGGGTGTTGAACTCATTGAGATGAAACTCAATGAATTCCTCTGATAGGTACCTCTCTCGGAACCATTCCTCGAATAGTTCCCATGACATGTCTTTGAAGGCCATGTTCAGCTTTGATAGGAGTTTCTTCCACCATAGAAGAGTGTTTCCCTTCAGTTGAAAGACCACCATGCAAAAATTCATGTTGGAGGTATAGTCGCAAAGTGAAAAGCACATCTCCATATTCTCTAACCATGCCTTAGCGGCTGCGCCATCCGAGGCACCAAAGAAATCAGGAAATTTGACCTTCTCGATTTCACTATGAATGCTACTAGTACCGACCGGAGTGTGCAATGTAGCCTCAGGGGGTGTTAGTGCTCTAGCCTCATCTCTGTCCAAATGGATGATCAATGCCTCAGACATGCACTGAAAAGATATCATCATTCCTACCACATCACCAACTTCTATTTGCTCCTACCCAACAACCTGTTCATCTCCCTTGGGGTTAGACCCCTCAGACGTGGATGCTACTGGAGGCATCATGCTTCCTCCCCTAGCACCCCATCATTTTCCTCCGCAACGTCCTCTAACCATGATTACCGGCATGAGTACAATTCAAATTAATTAGCAACATTATAATCAATCATATCAACGAAATCCGTAGTGATCCCAAGTCGCAGGTTGAACCTTCTCTAATACTATATGTAATGACCCCTTCGTTAAGACTACAAGCGAAGCATAAGTGAATTTTTTTTTTTTTTTTTAAAGGGTTAAGAGGCAAGAAGGAAATGACGACAGTAGTTTGACCACACCACATACGACAAATAAAATCACGCAACCCAGGCAACAGACAACTACAACACCACGCACAGGCACAAAGGCGACTGGCCAAAACATGCACATAATAACAAGGAGGAACGACTACCTGCCCGACACAAACACGACCACACCTACAATCTAAGGGAAAACATCCCCATCCTGACATAATAACCTAGATTAACAAGATGAGAAACTCAAGGCATGTGAACCCAACGCCTGAAGGCATTCAACCCATGCGCCCCAAGAAAATTGCAATGCCCAACAACACTCACACAAAAAGCACCAACTCCAGCCAAGATCTTGTTCACTGCTATCCCATAAGGCGCACCATGACCCCACATCATAAATCATGTCATTACTAGGTGATGGATGTGTCAATATCTTGGTGCAAACATAAGCTATCTGGACCAAGGATAGTAGAAAACTCTGACGCGCTAGGAGCCGAATACTGACTGGGAGACCATACCTACACCCCACACAAAAGGTCAATGAGACACAAGAGGACGAAGACAAGGGGTGACGCCAGCCCACACAACATCGTCCCCGACCCCACCAATCACCCAGTCTAACCGGTCCACGATTACATTCTATTTTAACATGGGTTTCATTCTAATAGGGCATGTCAAGTTACACTTAGTCAATAATGCACCTGCTAAATAAGTGTTAATACAAATAATCTTGCAAATCTAAGTAGTCAATACTAAAACTATAATTATAAATGCCCTCTAACCTCAATTATAATTCAATTTAGCGAGTATAAAATTTTCAATCCAGTCCTTACTCACCAATCAAATTTTAATCATCAACACAACCTAAATGGTCAATTCTATATTGATCCAAAATGTCCATCCAACTAGCCATTAAATTAATAACAATAGTAACAATCTTAATGTAGAATTCTACCATTAATACAATTAATATAGAAAATAACAAGGCATCTAACATGAAAATTAACTTAACAATTAATATAGTGAAAACAACATTAACTACATCAAGGCAGAAAGCAACAACTATGCATTTACTAACTCAATAAATTACCACATGCATCTATCTTTACTCACTGTACCAAAATGACAATTGTCTACAACATTAAAGGAATTGGCTAAGAAGTGTAAATGGCATAAAGACTTATACATTCAACGAGAGACTAAGGCCATGCACCTAATTAGATTTACTGTCTTACGCCTTCAATAATATTCACTGCCAGGTAAAGGTAAAAGCTCAGGGCATACACGTCGAAGAATTAGTTAGCTGCCTAGAACTGATGTCATTTACAGGTTAAAAGGAGCAGTCAGAAAATTAGGCAACTTGTGGCCTTTTAATCAATAAGAAGGAATCTTCTAACCATTCATAGTGATGTAGAAATTTTTCTAGTAATTAATAAGGAAAATAATAAAGCATTTAATATTGCAATTAACAAGGCAATTAACTGTAGCAATTGTTCTGGAAAATAATAAGAATTAATATAGCATGTAACATCGCAATTAACATGGCTATTAACTATATCAATTGTTCTGGAAAATAATAAGGCAATCTTGTGCCCCTTTCCAACAAACTCATTCAACATTTAAAGGCCAATTCGTGGGCAATTACATCAACTCAGTCAATCTATTAGAGCAAATTCGTGGGTATTTTAAACAACAACTCAATCAATCTATTAGAGAAAATTCGTAGGTGTTTAAAACAACAATCTCAGTCTAAATTTAAAGGAAAAATCATGGGCATTTAAAACAACGATTCAGTCAACATTCAAAGGGAAAAAACATGGGTAAATACAACTAGCTCAGGCAGTCGATTAGAGAAATTTCATGGGAGTTTTTAACAATAACTTTGTCACGATTTCCAAGAAAAAGCATGGTCAAAGACACCCATAAGGACATTCATGCCACAGTCATTATTTAAAGGGTAAAACACTGGGCAAACACACCAGACTGAAGCCAAATTACAGTCAATATTTAAAAGGTAAGACGTTGGGAAAACGCACCAGGGTAAAAAAACAAAACAACACAGAGAGGAATGAATAAACCAAGGTTTCCCTTTTTCACTACTAGGATGCCAATGTCAACGCATACATAAAAACAAAAACGTTTTGTATTTCTTACCAGGGTACCATTTGTAAAACATAGACAAAGAAATAACATAAATCATTTATCCAATTCCAGTGTACCAAATATAATAATGCAGACTTATAAATTAAATTGTTTTTCCATTTTCAGGATGCCAACATAAAAAATGCAGATTGAAATTAAATCTTTTTACATTCTAGGATACCAATATAAAGATGCAGACTGGAATTAAATCTTTTACATTTCCAGGATGCCATTATAAAAACGCAGATTGAAGTTAAATCCTTTTTACATTCAAGGATACCAATATAAAAATGATGACAACAGTAAGAGAATGCTCGGTGTCCATTGGGATAAATCATCGAAATGATCATAGGGATTCTATCAGTCAAGGTGCAGAAAAATAAACAACAAGGAAGAAAGATAATCTATATGCATAGGTCTTACAGGAAGGCGCAAGTCAAACAATCAGGCAAGGACAACAACGAAGGTAGATGACTGACAGTAACATCCTTCGCTCATCATCCATGCACAGAAAAGAAGAGCATTGAGATCCATAGGTCTATTAACGTTGAAGTGACGACCGTAGATCAGGATCTTGGTCGACTGCTCAGGCAAGAACTGATGAGCTAGGGACGAAAGGAAAAACAACCACAATCTTCACAAATCAATTCACCACAAGGCGGTTAAGACATGCCGAGAATTGAAGGCCATGGGAGTCAATCAATCACCGAGATAAAGGCTATGGAAAGATTCAATCACCAACTAGAACACTAATACAATCAATTTCCTTACTCAAATAAACATGCAAATCCAAGAATAAATCGTACTACAATCTACCATGAAAAATAATAACAAAAGTGTATCGATGCCTGATCACCCACTCTAAGTTGATGTCTCGCGCACTCCATGCAAATCCCTCTTTTCGATCGATGAGACTTCACTGGTACCTCCCAACCAATGCTAGGGGTACTCTTCTTCCCCCTTATCCCCCTGATCCGCAAAGGGGCCACACACACTAACCAGAGTATCAACTATCTCCCATCTCACCTCGCAAGGCTGAGCTACCACTCCTCATCAAGCTGGGTATCCCAAATCCCACAAGCTAAGTCAGTCAAATATAGATTTCTGCAGTGTAACGATATGCCAAAAAAGAGATTCATCATCCTTCTCCTCCCTCCATTATATGAAGTTTCAAATTCGCTTACTTTCTGAAAATCCCATTTAAATTAATGTTTAAAAATTAATTCTTAAAAATCCTCCCCGTACAAGTCACCCATCCCCTTCATTCCTCCATAAATTAATTAATTAATTAAATTAATTACCCTTATTTCCTTCACCCACCTAGAGTCACTTCGAGAATCACTCCTAGAATTCTCTTACAGGTTTTAATGACTTTCCCCATTATTAATTTGCTAGATCAGTTTAGAATTAGAAAGTTCTTAAATGGTAGATACCTTACTCAGTTTGACTCTCTGCTTTTTCCCTTGTGTTTTCTTTTTCTTTTTATGTTTCCCTCTTTTTCTAGTTTCCTAATTATTTTAGATTTCCCTCTTTTCCTAGTTTCCTAATATTTTAGATTTTCCTCTTTCCCCTTTTCATTTAGAACTCAATTTAGTAGGTGCATAAATTAACTTTTTCCCTTTTCCCTTTTTAATTAATAAGGTTTAAATTATCCTAATATAATAAAACAATTATTTAATTTATTTTTATTTATATATATATATATATATATATATATATATATATTCTTTTTTTTAAAAGGATAGAGAAAATTCTGCCACTAGTATAATTTAGACCTAGACTTTAATTTTCGTGCTGGGCGACATTTTATTCGGGAATTTGTTTTAAACAAATTCTTATCATGTTATTCATCCTAAGGCCATCTAGGTTCATTCATTTATCATTAACAATGAGACTTGTACTTCAGGACGCACTAGGTGCTCCAAGGGTGCCACTCGCCTCATCTATTTCCCTTACGTAATGTGCACTTTAGGATGCACTACGTGCTCCAAGGGTGCCACACGCCTCTTTCCATTTTTCTTTCATGACGTGCTCTTTAGGACGCACCACATGCTCCAATGGTGCCACTTTACTCTTGACTAACTTGGTAGACATAAAAAACCCCTGGAGTCAATACTCCGCTAGGTGAACATGTGGGAGACTAAGGGCCTCTAAGTAATAAGGGCCTTTCCTTATTGCACCCCCCTTAGAATCATCGTGAGTGACTATCACAGTCTTCCCTCATTGCATCGTGGGTCCTCTCAAACTAGGTAAATGTTAACCTACAGTTCAAGCCACGATGAGAGTGCTAGTAGGCTGTGGCAGGGCTGTTGTCCACACCTCTCCCTCAACATCTCTAGTAGTCATGCATGACTCCTCTACTCCACATGTGATTCTGGTCAACAATATATCATCAGCCTGCATCATCAATGAATCATGTCAGCAATATATCCATAATCATATCATCTGATCAGATGCACTAATATCACATATAAAAAAATCGAACCCCAATGGTTCACTCCCCGACTTGATCTGGAGTCCGAGGGGTTCCATCGATGCCTCTTCATCCTCGAGGTCCAAAATCTTGCAAACTCAGTAAAATTGAGTCAGTAACACCTATCTATGTCAATGCAGTAAAACAACATGTCATCAACCCATAACGCCTCATAATCAAAATCAATGTTTTAATAACATAATAATCCAGATCACTTGCAAGCAAGTGTCCTCAAAAAAATAAGTTCGCTCAGTGTGCAAGAGTGGGATGTTACGGTTCTAGATTATTATGAAAAAAATTATTTGATAATCAACTTCATAGTGATTACAACTTACATATCACAGATTTTAGATTTTAGATTTTAGATTTTAGTATTAAATCGTTATTTAGATTTTAGATTTTATAAACTTACCGTGTTGACAAATCCATATTTGGCCCTGTATATTTTATAGTCTTAGAGTGTGGACAAGGCTGAATATGGCCTTGTCCATGTATCAGGACATGCCCGAATAATGGGTTGTCCTTGTACATGGACAAGGCTGAATATGGCCCTGTCCATGTTCAGGGACAAGCCCAAATTTGGGCTTGTCCCTATACATGGACCATGCAATTCAAGCATGTCCATGTACATGGACAGGGCCAAATATATCCATGTCCATGTACAGGGATAGGCCAAAATTCGGGCCTGTCCATGTACATGGACAAAGCTGAATATGTTAAGCATTGCATGCTTGTTGTATCTGTCTGCGCATTTCTTAGATAATAAATTTAAATTTTATGATTTAAATGGTTAGTCTTAGTATTAAATTGTTATTTAGATTTTAGATTTTATATTTTATAGTGTTAGAGTGTTGACATGACCATATTTTTCCTTGTCCATGTACATGGACAAGCTTGAATTTGGGCTTGTCCCTGTACATGAACATAGAAGAATATGGGCATTTCCATATACAAGGACATACCCGAATTAAGGCCTATCCTTGTACATTGATTGGGACAAATATGGCCTTGTCCATGTCCAAGGATTAGCCCAAATTTGGCCCTATCCATGTACAAGGACTGACCCGAATTTGGCCCTATCCATGTACAAGGACGAGCTCAAATTCAAGCCTTTCCATGTACATGGATTTGACCATATTTGGCCCTGTCCATGTACATGGACATGCTTGAATTTGATCATGTACCTGTACATGTACATGGACAAATATGGTCTTGGCCATGTACAGGGACCAACCCAAATTTGGGCCTATCCCTGTACATGGATAAGGATGAATATAGCCTTGTCCATGTACATGGATAGGCCTGAATTTGGGCCTGCCCTTGTCCATATACAAGGATAGGCTCAAATTGATCTAAGTTGCATGATATTCACATGATTAAAATTGATAAAGACTCTCAAGGGCCCTAATGAAACTCAAAATAAGATTTAGAGGGTTCAGTTCCCAACAACTGGTGAAAAGTTACAAAATAGTTATAGCTTAGTATGTGTTTAGGTTTTTTCTTTCCCTCCCCTGTAACACCAATTTATGGATCCTTCATATAAATATAGTTGCATGCAATTAATGCATACTGAGTCAACTTAGGGATTATGGTTTACCAAATTTTGTTTTTTCTATGAAATGAATAGTTGTCATAGCAACACATAAGAATGAGTACAAAAATAGAGGTAATTTAAAACAATAAGGACATTCGTATTGATAATTAAATGGCATCTATATCACTCATTAAATGACAAGCATAACCATACTAAACATTTAGATTAAAGAACATTGGATTTATAAACTAAATATCATACATACTAGGCTTTAATAGCAATTGTATAGCACATTAATAACAACTATAGTATACATTAATAGCATATGTACATTGCCTATATAGAAAGCTGTAATATTCACTGAAAATGACAGTTCAATTATTCCATAAAATGAACCTTCATCAATGCTAGCATCTACCCTACATTTTTTTCTAGCTAAACCTTGAAAACTAGGCATTTAGACTATTAGAAAATTTAAATAGAGCTTATGGGTGCCATTATTCCCATAATATTCACACTATTCTCAATTTCCTCTATAATTACAGTACCCAAATACAGTAAATTCCTATGATAAAAGAAACCAATATTCACCAATAAATGCATCAAATACCCCATTATAAATGCAACACTGAAATGAAGTATATTCCTATGATAAAAAAAACCAATATTCACTAATAAATGCATCAAATGACCCATTATAAATGCAACAAAGTTTCCATTACAAATCTAACACCTCTCTCTCTCGCTTATTAGTTGACATTCCTCTCTCATAGATGTAGAAGTTTTAGTCCTAAATATTGTCATTTCATATTTCACAAATCTGCACAAGCAGATTCACCTAATCACTGTAGAAAAACCAACCCCAGTCATGGTTGGAAAGATGGAGCCCCTCATTCAGACTGTGCTTTTCCAGTCTCAGGGTGTCCCTTAGAGGGTGTATGCTACCAACGAAAAGACCCTGTCCATGTACAGGGATGGGACCGAATTTGGGCCTCTCCTTGTACATGGACATGGCCGTATTCAACCATGTCAAACTCTTCTTAAGGTTGAGTTCAAATACGAACCTGTCCATGTACAAACAATCCTTATTCAATTGAATACTTATACATTTAGGTTGGAAATACGAAGTTTATTTATGAATTATAATGGACTCTTTGATGCAAAAAAATTATATTTTAGATTATATTTTTGCATTTAAGTTTGAATTCTGTATTTTACTTTTTCTTAAAATTCATTATTTCTTTGCAAATTTGAATGTGACTTACTTCTCACATCACATAAGTTAAAATATGAAAACTCTAATTAGTGTGGTTTTTTTTGGGGGGGTTAAGTACGAAGTTTAAATAATGTGTGATTTTTTTCTTTCCTGCTATGGTCCATGAGACATAGGAGTAGTTAAGAAGAGACAAATCAAATTATTGATCTTCCTTTGGTTTTTTGGTTTATTTTGTTTTTGGTCAAGTACCAAGTTGAGATAATGTGTGATTGTTTTCTCTCCCAGGACGGGCCATGAGACCTAGGAGTAGTTAAAAAGAGCATGAACACATTATTGATCTTCCTTTTATGCTGGGATGATAAAAGATTATAAATAAATATCATGAGAATCATGTGGACATTTTTACATTAAATAAGAACTTAATTGTTGACTTTGTCTTGAAATCACCCTTGCTTGACTTACACCCCCTTTAATTGTTGTGTGGGTTTTTGGTTTTGTGATTTACCTAAAGAAATTTATCCTCATTTACTTTGGAAGAATCTAATTGTTGATTTTGTGTTGAAACCACCCTTTCTTGAGTTATTCCCCCCTTAATTGTTGTGTGGGTTTTTGGTTTTATTCTTTTCTTTTTCCTAAAGAGAGTTAGTTGCCTTGACTTTGGATCACTTCTCTTGACTTGATTTTTTTTATTGTTGATTTTTATGATTTAACAATAAATATTTTATGTTATAAACTATATTTGTTTAAATTATTTAATTATTTGATTATGTGGCTATGACCCCTCTAGGATAGTTCTTTTTGGTCTTTTCCATCTTGCTAGAGATCTCTTCTTGGTTATTTTTTGGGGATTCTGGTTCTACTTGCTGGTGTCAGCCTCCTCATTTTTTGGCTGGTGTCACCCTATTTATATCCTGTTGAAATAATGCAACTGCAAAGAGTATTCTTATTATTATTTTGTTATTGGATTAAATCCCCATTGCGGATTAATCATGTCATTATTATTATTATTTTTATTGGATTAATCCCCATTAAGGATTAATCATGTCGGTAATTGTATAAGGACCAAATCCCCTTTTGCGGATTGGTCATCGGACAATTACAAAGGACAGAATAAGAAGTAGGCCCCAATAGTTATAATGGAAGACCCATAATTAATTAAAGGTGGGTTTGCCCACCCCGAGTGAGAGGTCGACCCTGCCAGTTGTGACCTTTCACACGTGCTAGTCTGATATAAATAAGAGGCTAGCGCCTCACTTCAAACACACAACTCACTTGCTCATTTCTCTTATGAGGAAAGCTGCAATTACCAGAGAGAGGAGAAGAAGAGTGGTGCATCTCTTGGGGAGGACTTTCTGTATTGGTTTGAGTTATCTCTTGAACATTGTATAAGTTATTTATGATAAGGAAGTTTTTGCTGGGTTTTCTTCCCCTAGAGGGTTTCCCAGGATAAATGTTGTGTCTCTTGTGAATGTGTATTTCTCAGTGATCTTGTTCTTATTATGCTATTATCTATTGAAATGCAAATAACTATAATAATGGCATAAACATTAACATGGTATCAGAGCCAACCTGAAGGAAGCATATTTCGCAAGAGGGAAAACGTCACTGTTACCATACCCAAAAATTAGGGTTTTGCAAAAGTGAATCTTTTCAGCTCCCTAACCACCTAGAAAGTTGCGCCCTCCCCCAAGGATCATTTTGGCACTTAGAGCACACCTTTTCAGTGGCTAGATCTCCTGGAAAGTGAAACCCTAGTTTCCCAAAAGTACCAGAAGTACCAGAAAACTAGTACCAGAAGTACCAGAGTACCAGAGTACCAGAAGTACCAAAAACACCAGTCCAAAAATCCACAGATTAGATTCGACGGGGTAAAAGTTGGATTTTCAAAATTCCAACTGCACCAACTAACTCACCTCAGCTCAGCGCATCTATCCCCTGGATCAGAATTTCAAAATTTGAAGTTTGAAAAATTAGTGTTTTCTCATAAAACCCTAAGTTGCAGCTGCAGTTGCAGAACTAGTTACAATTGCAGTACCAGTTGCAGTTGCAACCGTAGAACCAGTTGCAATCATCCTTGAAATTTTCTCAAGAGTTTTCAATGATTACCGCTGCTACTAGATGGAGCCACTACCTGCAAATACCATCAGAGGTATGTACTTACATATATTTAATGGTTAAACCCTAAAGAGTATTTGCAGGAGAAGGGATCTCTTGCCATAGATCTAGAAGGATCTCAAGATCCAACACATTTAGAGGAATGATGCAACCCAGGTGTGATTATTCTGATATACATCTATTTGTCATGACATTATTAGTGTTGCATGTTGAAACTATGATCAAATTATTAGAAGAATTGAAAGTTGATCATAGAGCTTATGATCTAACCTAACCTTTTGTCAAGTTAGCGTATTGTCTTAGTACAGAAGACAGGTTGAAGAAAGCACTCGTCACTTGAGTGAATGAGACCTGGAAGAAAAACAAGCACTCACTCTTGAGGTCAAGGCTCCAGGTTTTATTAATCAATATTCAAAGGTACACATGACAAGCTAATGACTTCAATTGAGATAACAATCATCGTAAAGTATTATACTTGATAGCATGTGAGAATATAGAGGTAAATACTTTGCCTGATATGACTAACACCTCCTCTAGGAGAAACCTAGTGTGTTAGTTCCAGATTGCCATGGAAGAATGCTTGGTCACAACGCTATGAGAGTGTTGACCTCATTTTGTATTATATTCCTTACCTGTAATCTTTGCTTGAGATAAATTATAAGTGATAGCTCTAAAGGAGCTACTGTGATGATTGTTCATGCTATTTCTTTATATTATCAGAAGGATATTATTCTTGCTTGTTGTTTTGTTGACCTTGCTTCAGGTCACATGAGGAAGCTATAGTAAAGGTTGCAGAAGGAAATGTGCTAAAGGAGAGATCATAAATGAATCAATCATTAGTGGAAAAGAAGAAGGTGGGTCGCTCAGAAGCTGCCATGACCCACACTATTGAAGAATTCATGTGAACTCTAGAATATTAGATCACATAAACTACAAGGAACTACCATACATATGGAAAGTTGTCATAGGTTTACCAGAACTCAAAGGTGACCATGAAGGCATATGCGATGGATGTGCACAAGGGAAGAATGTCAAGAACCCTTTTCCAAAAAGGGATAGCAAAGCAGAAGGAGTATTGGAACTCATTCATTCAGACGTGTGTGGCCCAATGCCATCATCCTCCATTAGCAGAGATGTTGGGATCAAGAGGGAACTCACTACTCCCTATAATCCTCAAAAAAATGATGTAGCTGAAAGGAAGAATAGAAAAATTATGGAAGTTGTAAAGACCATGATTCAGGATCAAGATCTTCCTATGTGCTTATGGGCAGAAGCAACAATGGCAATTGTTTATGTGCAGAACAAATTATCCCTTAGTGCACTTGGGTTCAAGACCCCAGAAGAAATGTTCACCAGAAAGAATCCAAAGGTAAGCCATCTCAAAATATTTGGCTTTCTAGTGTTTATTCATATACCAAAAGAGAAAAGAAACAAGTTGGAACCCTCCAGAAAGAAGGGAATATTTGTGGGATACTGTGAGGTATCCAAGGCCTTCATAATCTACATACCTGGTCACCGCCATATTGATATCAGCAGGGATGTGACCTTTGATGAAGAAGAAACACTTAAGAAATCAAGAAGATGCCAGCTTGAAGAAACGTATGAAGACGACCCTGTTAATCCCAGGACTACAGAATCCGTGAGGGAAGTTCCCAGAACTGTAGAACCTGTAAGGGAAGTCGTAACTTCCCCTGATGAGGAGACTCCTGAAGATCATGATATAAAGGAAGTTCAAGAACCTCCTCAAATGACCTTCTCCTATAAAAAAAAGCCTTCTTGGGCAAGAGAGCTTATTCAAGATGGAGAGAAGTATGGTGTTCCAGAAGGAACCACGAGATAGATGAAAAGACCAAAGACATTCTCCAGTTACACGGCTTTGATGTGCAATCTACTTGATGAAGAACCTACATGCTTTGAAGAGGCCATTCAAAAGAAGGAATGGGCAGATGCCATGACATAGGAATACCAATCCATAATAAAGAATGATGTATGGGAAATAGTTCCCAGAACAAAAAGTAAGGATGTGGTATCATCAAAATGGCTCTTCAAAATAAAACATGTTGCTGATGGAAGTATTGAGAAATATAAAGCAAGATTTGTCGCTGGTGGATTTTCCTAGAAGGAAGGCATTGACTATGAAGAGACATTCGCTCCTATGGCTAGATACACTTCGATCATAACCATTATAGCTCTTGCTACCAAGATGAAATGGAAGCTGCACCGGATGGACGTGAAGACAACTTTCCTGAATGGTGTTATCGAAGAGCAAGTGTATATAGAGCAACCCCAAGGATTTGAGGTTGAAGATGGGAAGTATCATGTATGTCAATTGAAGAAATCCTTATACGGATTGAAGCAAGCTCCCAGAGCTTGGTATGGCCGTATAGACAGTTTCTTGACAAGCTTAGGCTTTACCAAGAGTAAAGCAGACTCAAATCTCTACTTCAAAATTATGAATAATGAACCACTAATCTTACTACTGTATGTGGATGACTTATTCTTAACTGGAGAAGAAAATCTCATTGCTGAATGTAAACAGAGACTTGCCGCAGAATTTGAAATGAAAGACCTTGGTCTAATGCATTACTTCCTAGGCCTTGAGGTTTGGCAGAGTCTAGAAAGAATCTTCCTTAACCAAGGGAAGTACACGGTCGAAATCTTAAAGAGATTCAACATGCTAGAATGAAAGTCCATGAATACTTCCATGGAAGAAAAGATGAAGATGTTGGTCAATACTTTGTCAGATTTGATAGATGCCACTCTGTACAGACAGATTATTGGATCACTGATATACTTGAAGAACACCAGACCAGGCATCTATTTTGCAGTGAACACCTTGAGTCGGTTTCTGGTAGAGCCCAGACATGTTCATTTAGTGGCTGCAAAACATGTGATGAGGTACCTTAAAGGTACAATGGATTATGGTCTCAACTGTGATGGAGATCATGACTTCACACTGAGTGGATATACTGATGCAGATTGGGCAGGAAGACTTGCTGACAGAAAAAACACTTCCGAATGTTGTTTCAGTTTGGGATCAGCTATGATCTCATGGCAGAGTAGGAAGCAATCAAGTATTGCTCTCAGCACAGTGTAAGAAGAGTACATTTCCGCATGTTCTGCTAGCTGCGAAGCTATATGGCTTCGAAAGTTGCTAATATGCCTATTTGATTTGGAGATGAGAGAAACCGCGATTCTATGTGACAATCAATGCTGTATTAAAATGACAGAGAATCCTGTGTTCCACAATAGGTCGAAGAACATAGATATCCTCTATCATTTCATCCGCGACATGGTACAGAGAGGAGCCTTGAAGCTCCAGTACATTAGCATGGATGAACATGTTGCTGATGTGTTGACTAAGCCTCTATCTCATGTAAAGTTTGAACACTTTCGAGATAAGCTTGGTATTGTCCGAAAGGACCCTCCCTGAAAGGGGGAGTAGATGTATTCCTTGATTTTGACCTCGTTGTTAGACGTAAAGAAAGATGATTCATGCTTTTGACCTTGCTGTTAGACATAAAGCATGACGTCGTGTGATCCTTGCTTCTGACCTCGCTGTTAGACGTAAAGCAAGATGAGTCATGCTTCTGACCTAGTTGTTAGACGTAAATCAAGATGTGACTGACACTGAGCTACCAACTTAACCACTGTGACATTGAGCTAGTGTAGTACTATGATGTGCCAGCCTAGTGCTGTGATGAGGTATCATTTTTTATTGATACATATTTTATGCAGATGATGATAGCATTCCTTAGAGAATGATGATGCTGCTGATGAAGAAAACTTTCAATGACTCATAAATGTGCTAGACAATGGTTCAAGATGATATTGACGATACTTTCCTCCAGATGCCACTGATGATACAAACCTCTCTCGCCTGATGCTGATGAAGAATACCCTTGTTTTTAAGGGGGGGTGTTGAAATAATGTAACTGTGAGGAGAATTCATATTATTATTTTGTTATTGGATTAAATCCCCATTGTGGATTAATCATGTCATTATTATTATTATTGTCATTGGATTAATCCCCATTGAGGATTAATCATGTCGATAATTGTATAAGGACCAAATCCCCTTTTGCGGATTGGTCATCGGACAATTACAAAGGATAGAATAAGAAGTCGGCCCCAACAGTTATAATGGAAGACCCATAATTAATTAAAGGTGGGTTTACCCACCTAGAGTGAGAGGTCGACCCTGCCAATTGTGACCTTTCACACGTGCCATTCTGATATATATAAGAGGCTAGCACCTCACTTCAAACACACAACTCACTTGCTCATTTCTCTTATGAGACAAGCTGCAATTACCAGAGAGAGGAGAAGAAGAGTGGCACATCTCTTGGGGAGGACTTTCTGTATTGGTTTGAGTTATCTCTTGAACATTGTATAAGC
>ML792977.1:166519-238714 GCA_009831015.1 Picea engelmannii | reverse complement strand
TTTGCTGGGTTTTCTTCCCCTAGAGGGTTTCCCAGGATAAATGTTGTGTCTCTTGTGAATGTGTATTTCTCAGTGATCTTGTTCTTATTATGCTCTTATCTATTGAAATGAAAAGAAATATAATAATGGCATAAACATTAACATATCCTTGATAATGACACCTTGTGTATGTTTTCATTCTCTTCTATTGATGGTTCCACACGTGTATGTTGTGGTTAGTCTATTGATATTTTACCCAAAAAGTTCTTCTTGGAAATTTGTTCCAAGTGTCATGATGAGATCTGCCCCGAGGGTTTGATAAATTATCCCTTGAAGATTTTTATGATCATATATCTAAGAGGATAGCAACAACATATCATGCAATATTGTTTCTTGTTTTAGTTTTAAGTAAATGTTTTTTCAATTATTTTTTTTGTCAATGATTGTAAAAAATATAGTTGTTCTAGTTTTTTCAATATATGTCTACGATGCTTTGAAGTTGTTATAAATACTTAAATGCTTGTGTTATAAATTTGGTTTTTCCATTTAATGTTTCTATAACTTATAAACTTTCATATTCATAAATTTTCAAAGGATATATATTGAGGCGATATGTCGAGACATGAGTCTCCAAACATTCCTCGCAAACGCTCTAGGATATCCCATGAAGGAAGAAGATGAATCCCTTCTTCGACTGAGACTCTGAGTGACCAACAAAAATCTAGTCAGAGGAGGAAATTATCAAACAATTATGTGAATCGATCATCTTGAGAATGTGCTCAAACAAGTGCTATGGATGCAACCTTCTTAGATAGGTTGCACATTGATACTCCTACACTGAGAATGTACAAAATACACCATGACCATAATTTTTTTTTGGTAATTTTCTTTGATTTTGTATATATATATATATATATATATATATATATATATATATATATATATATATATATATATATATGTTTAATTTTTTATTTTTTTAATGTTAAATTATGTTAACTATTGTAATTACTTTCAAATGTGTATGTAGACAATGAGTTTAATGCGAGGGAAGACAATGAAAGAGGGAGTGAGTATCACAAAGATTCTAATGTTGGTGAGGAGGGTGAATGTGGATTTATGAGGCAACGTTTTCAGGAAATATAATATTACATGCCTACATCCACCTATCCCTCGGATGTTGGTGATGAGATTTCCTGGGAAGAGATTACTGAAGCAATAACCCTTGAGTGATACTCAGGTGTTAAAATCAGGTCGAAAAACGATTTGAGGAGCTTGGATATCCCTTGGAAGAGTAAACAAATCTTGGAGATTGTTTTCCATTTATTGCAAAACATTATAGATGCATACCAAAATATGGGGCTAACCACCGACAATTTTATCGATTTGATGAGGAGACGAAAGTCTGAGGTGATGGGATCTGATAAATAGGACGTAACGAAAAATAAAGTTTCAAAAGAAAACACAATTTCTATGTTCAATTTCAAAGATGGGCCAAAACGAAATATGTTGAAGATGCAATATTTTAAGCACGTCAACATAGAAGGACACCTGTATACCATATTTTTGGAATCATATAGAAAATTTTTGTGGAATGATCAGGTTCCACATTATTTTTCCAGACACTTTTATGTATATGTTTTCATGGACATGAACCCTGATTATACTAGCCTACCATATGATTATTATGGGACTGGTAAAATAATGATATAGGATCGAAAATGGGATATTGAAATGAGACATTGTAGAGGCATCCATGAACTTTATTATCTCGCTCAAGAGGGGGATTTTCATCACATTCTGAGTTATAAGCTTTATCAGAGGTTGAAAAAGAGGCTAGGAATGCAATCGGGGAAAAGTTGGAATCGATTTTTTATGGTGTTGATGTTGGTTTGAATTGTCAGTGAGCATAAGCCAATTCTCGGGCCATTTTTGTTTATAAAACAGATGAGGATTCAGATACCATGTTAGTATAAGTTCTTAAGGAGTATTAAAAAAAATTCTGTAATGGTTAGAAGGAGGTCATTCAGAATGATGAACTGAACATCAGATTGGTATGTGTTTTAGTCAGTAATTTTTTTATGATAGTTTACTTCTAGTTATATATCTAGATACATATCATTGTATCTATATAAATAATTGGGTTGTTATTTCCATTAATTGCAGTTTGGAGATATGTTAAATGAATCCCCAGTAAATAGGGGACTTGATTTCACAAGTTTAAATTTGGATGGGTTGAATCTGGTATGTGTTTTATAATATCCACATATGAGCACTTTAGTTGTCCAATATCCAATATTTTGAATAAGATAAAAAGCATGGCATTTATGATTTTGTATAAATGTGAACACATTGAATCCTAGATTTAGTTCTTAGCTGTGTTGTTCATAAATGTCTATTCCATCTCCTACTACTTGGGCAGACTTGTCCCAATTCTCATTGGAAGAGTATGAAAAGAGTGGGAGTTCACATGTATCACTGCATGTTGAAAACAAATTTAGTTATATATTAAAATTGCAAATTATCATTTAAATTATTAATATAAAAGAAGAATTTCTTAATCTATATTTAATTTATTGAATCATAGGTTGACACATCACAGAAATTACATGTTTCAAAATTTAAAACTACAATTTAATATGCTAAAATTATTTAAAGTTAATTTTCAAATTTGAAATGTGTTATATAGGGAAATGTGGAGAAGAGAGTACCTGAGAGTGTGCCTGAACAAAATGTGGAGAAGACAGTGTGGGAGATTGGGATTGAGGAGGAAACATCCATTTGTGGCAATGATGCATCTATTCATGATGATTCATAAATGTATGTTCATTGCACATTAGTGAGTTTTAATTTTCTTTTATGTTGAGATTTTATATAAAAGTGTTGAAGCTTATTTTTTTTGAATAAACTTATATTTTTTACTTTTTAATTTTTTTTTTTTCTCAAATTTTTAGTTTATCATTTCCTATTCATAGAGTTATTAAACTAGTGTCTATATAACTTTTCAATGCTTTGATCAATTACTTTGAAATATATAGAACCCCTATATAAACTTGTCGTTGTCTTAAATGGTACATTCAAGATTATTTATGTTTAGATCATGATGAATACCTAATTTTGAACTCGAACATTTGATTATTTCATAACAGACTATATCCCGTATCAGTAAAGGGGAAGTTTCTAAATTTTCTTCGATTGCATTCCTTGACTTTTTGTCCAACAATGGTGTAGTATGGACAATTGTGTTTTTTGCATACAACGAAGTGAATTCATTCTTGTTAGGGTGTTGTCAAACTCTTAACTAAATTGGTTATTAACCAGAAAAACTAACATTCAAGTAGATTTACAAATAAGTTGTGTACGTGCATGATCTCACTTATGTTTAGATTATAATGAAGGCATATTTCAAAGAGAATTTGATTATATGTAATATGAATACATCCCAAATATGAAAGATTTAAATGGTTTTTTATGAATAACTTAATATATGTGCAGATTTGTGTTTTCTTCATGTACATGAAAGATTATATGAGAACATTTATTCCAACGCAGAAAGATGAGATAAGTATTTTCTGGAAGATTGGTTTTTAAAATGGATATTTGTGAACTTTCATAGATATAAGTAATTCCTTGGAAGAATGACTTAATATGAAGATTTATGAGTCCTTTAATTTGAAAGAGAATTTGAGGGGATTTGATTATATGAGAAAATATATTCCATTGCAGAAGAGGATAAAGTATTTTGATGCTGAGGAGATAAGTATTTTACTACCGAGTAAATAAGATCACCTGGCATGAGAATTTCACTTGAAGGATCTAGGACTTTATCCACAAGGAAATAAGTATTTTATTGAAAGAATGACTTCATATGGAGATTTGTGAACTTTCTGCATGCACACCTATATTTATTTTCAGAGTATTATCTAACTCTGAACACAAAAATTGGTTACTAAGAACACATTTTTTCTCTTTAAATTTTTTTAAGATTTTATATAAGATTTTACATTGTTTAGATCATGTATGCTTAATGTAGGGAGTAACCATTTTCGAAGTTTTGTAACTTTGTGATGAAAGTTTGGTTTTAAAAAAGTGTAATAAAAAGAAAGGGATAATCTTAAATATGTGGAACTCTAGTTGGGCATGTAATTATTTCTTATTGTTTATTTAATATTTAGTTAAAGTATATATGCTAATATGTGTTATTTGTTTTTTTTTTATTGTTTTTTATTGTTACAGATATTTACATTATATTTGGTGGAAAGGAGTATGTTGGAGGATGAGACTTAACTCTTTTGGTATGTATGCCAATTTTTATTTAATCACAACTTGTTTTATTTATCTAAAATGGTACATGTGTACATTTTATTTTAAATTGCACATATTTTCTATTGTAAATTTTTAAATTTTGAATTCAACAAATGTTTTCTTTTGCATGTATGAATTGCAGGTATGAAGTGATATATCTTAAAAATATGGTTTATAGTCCAAATTTTTTGAGTTAAATGTCTTATTTTTTGTTATCATCCTATAATGGATGTGGAACCTATGTATTTGGCGGTGTAACTATTCAAAATTTCATTATATATATATATATATATATATTTGATACTTGTGGAGCTCAAAATATCAATTTATTGTCTCGTATTTGATTTCTCTTATATTGTTTTTGATAGTGGAATATATTGTTTCTTGTTTCATCTTTGATTTTTCTTAAATTGTTTATGATGGTGAAATATATTGGTTATTCATTAATAAAGAGTCAACATCTTATAAATTGAATTTTTATGATGGTGAAAGGATAAACTGTTGTTGAAAGCCACCTGTTTTGGTTTCCCTTTTGTGGCATAACAGGTGGCTAATACGTGGCATTGTATAGACATAGAAACACTTATTAATATATAAGGATCCTACTTTATTTACAAAAAAATAAGGTTAATTTATGTTTTATGATATTGTGTTGAAATTAAAAATGTTTTATTTCATGTTATTTTTAAACATCATTGTACTATGTGAAGTAGATTTGATTCTGTATACAGTGGACGTGATTGTGTAGTGATGGGAGATCTGGGTAGTTATCAAATTATAGTTTCTAACTTTCAATTTTTTTATTTTTTATTTGTACTATGTGAAGTAGAGTTGATTTTGTGTATAGTGGAGATGATTGTGTAGTGATGGGAGATCTAGGTAGTTATCAAATTATAATTTGTAAATTATAATTTAAATTTTGTTTGATTTGGACTATGTGAAGTAGAACAGATTTTGTATATAGTGGAGTTGATTCTGTAGTGATGGGAGATCTGGATAGTTATCAAATTATAATTTCTAACTTATAATTTAAATTTTGTTTTATTTGGAAATATGGTTGAAAATAGTCAAACAAGTCATGAAATTTTATAGTTTCCCACTTTGGATCCGCTTACCCCAAACAACAATCAGAGATGAGGGTTGAAGACTAGAGGGTTTCTCAAGTTAGGTTTCATACTTCGCAATTGCCTCCTATTAATAATATTAGAATGAAAAAAACAACAAACAATATTGTATATTAAAAATATATGTGGGTTTCTTATGAGAGAGTGAAAACATAAAAAGAAAGTCTGAGTCCATAGTGATGAAAAATTAGTAGTAGAGTATGGTGATAAAAAATTAGTAAATTAGACTACCAAGGTAAAAGCCAGTTTTCATTAGGTGATATGGGTTTTATTCCATTCCATTCAAGTGATAATCAATTGACTTTAACAATGCAAATTGTAAATTTAAGCATATTGATCATTGCATCAATCTAGGCCCTTCCTTTATTTTGATAGGGCATAGACTCCTATCAATCCAAAATTTAGTAAAAAATATGAACTCAAAATTGAAAATTCACAATGAAATATGTTCATCCTTGGTTTCTTTATTGAAAATTCACAATGAAATGACACTCCAACACTAAAATGGTTATGCTAGTCTTTGGTTTCTTTTTGATCTTTCAATATATTTATTCAAGAAAATGTGAAATAAAAATGTGTACTTTGAAATAGAAATTGAAATAAAAACATGATTTAGAACCTATTTTAATATGTAAAATTAAAATATACTTTAATATAAGTAAGTGATTTTCATTAAAATTTATATTGATATAATTTTTTTGTGTATCGCAAATGGTTGATCTGAAAATTATCAATCTTCTGCACACTGGAAGTATTCACTAATGCCATTAATATGACACCTACCATTAATGGAAGTATTCACTATATCATTAATGGAAGTATTCATTATGACAATCCAACACTAAACTAGTTATGTTAGTCTTTGGTTTCTTTTCAAGCTTTCAATATATTTATTCAATAAAATGTGAAATAAAAATATGTACTTTGAAATAAAAACATGATTTAGAACCTATTTTAATGTGCAAAATTAAAATATACTTTAATATAAGTAAGCGATTTTCATTAAAATTTATATTGATATAAATTGTTTATGTATCGAAAATGGTAGAAAATGGTTGATGGAAACTATCAATCCTATTAACATTGGAAGTATTAACTAAAGCCATTAATATGACACCTGCCATTAATTCAATTAAAATTATGAAAATCTAAATGCAACAAACCAAGCCTTTTTTTTTTGTTTGTTAATTTGTGCAGGACCTGCGATTAACCTGTGGCTTGAGAAACCGCAACTCAGGGGCATCTAAGCCATCAAAATCACCCGGGGATCGCACCTGGACTGAGCCACACCAACCCTTAACATGGTTGGATTTTTTGTCCCCACAGTTTCGAACCGGTGACTTTAACATCACAGAGTGGCTTAACAACACACTCCGTCACCGACTGTCCTACACCTCGGGGACTCAACAAACCAAGCCTTAGTAGATGACCTGTTATTTTTTATTTTTTGTGATCAAGCCACAAAATTAAATTCGTTTTCAACTTAATTTTTTTTAATCAAACTCAATGAAAACTATGTTTAATCTGTAGGATATAAGTAGTGTTAGGTTCATCATACACATTTTTCAAGTAGTTCATAATTTCAATTTTGTTTTCAATTTGCTTCAAGATATTGAAATCTAAATGCACAAATTTAACAATTTAATATAATATCAACACTTTTGGAATAAAAATTCACAATTTCATAATTAAAATTGATACTTTTAAAGATGGATTTAAAATTGTTAATTAGGATGTTAATCATATGTATTACCTTGAATTCTTTAATTATGATGTTAATCATACTTTTTAAGATGTCTTTAAAGTTTTTCTAAGCCATCAATAGTCTCTTATAATGACATGGAAATGGGTCCTAGTTTTGATATGAAGTTATCATTTTCATATGAAAAAGAATTGAACAATCATTGCAAACAATGAAAGGAAATCCTATATGTAGTAAATTGGTTATATGCATTAAAGGATTTGTGTATACGATCTAGATAATTTGTAGGATTAAATATAATCATCCAAAGTATATGTGAGTTTAGGTTCCCTAGATACAATCTATAGGTTCTTCCATGAAATTGTAAATAAGGCTTAGTGAAATTTATAATTCATCAAAAATACAACTTTTCTTAATTGAATGGACCATGAAAGTAAACTAGACTGGAAATGATTCTAGAATCATAGATATATTCATAAATACATGTACTTTCAATGCAAAATATAAAATTCTAGAATGTACATGTCACTTGTTTAAAGAAATCGTAATGGTATGTCATCTTCAATTATTCATTCATGATCGACTTTGGACATTTTCCATTTTCTAACTTTTGTTCTTTGTCTTGATTGAACTTCTATTAAATTTATGTCCACTACACATATCAAATGACTATATTGACAACTTATGACATCTGAATAGTAGTCTTGAAAGTGAATATGAGTATCGGTTTGATGGGTTTCTTGAAAAAAATATCCTTTCAATATGATGGATCCTCTTTCATATATAAAACCGTTATCATCAAAATGTTCTAATAACCTCATATTTTGTTCTATGCATTAGATCAAACAATATTTCATGTTTTCAGTGTGGTCTACAGGTGCAACCATGACGAAGACATCTCCTACAAATAATTTGTTATATTGGACAACAAATAGTTCATGTTAGATTATCACACAAGTACATCTACAAGTTATTTGAAAAAACTTAAACATAAAAATTACCTTCTCTAACAAGATCAAAAACTCTATCACCATCAACTGACACTATAGTTTCATTTGATTCCATTTCCTCTAAGCTTGCAAGTGACATTTTTCCTTTTATATTAAGTTCAATATTTCTCCAAGATTTAACATATTCTACATTTTCATTTTTGCAAATCTCTATGGATTTTGTGTCCTCTATGCAAATTGAACAAAAACAAGAATCATTTCTTCTATCAAATGCAAACAAATTTTGATAGTGTTTTGTTTTAACAAAATGAATTTTTTGTGTTCCATGTATTGTACCAACTTCATATGGGATTGATCTATTTACATCTTGGATTCCAGCATACCAGAAAAACTTGCACAAGACAAGAACTTGTTAACTTGAAATGTCTCAAGAAAATGATTGAAGATTGAATATAAATTTGAACACGTGAATAAAAATATCATGTGTACATGTGTAACATGTATATATAGACACACCTACACACATCCCTTGACGGATTATTTTCATGGGTTAATACCATTTTGCACCATTCAACAACCTAATCAATGTATTCAAATCAATCGACATGAGGGTTCATCTGATACCTTAGAAGTTCTCATTTTACACATGCCCCTACATCGTCGTGCTCTGCTTTTGCATGACTAGGCTCAAAAAAATTCCAACAATGTGTAATGTTTGATTTTTTATGAAGACGACACAACCAATAAAATGATCGTGAATATTTGAACTGACATGCACACCCATGTGACCATATCCAATGTATATTGAATCTAAACCCACGTTCTTTCAATGAATCATAAAATTTATCAAAACAATGTTGTACATAATGTGTGTCATGTTCTCGATCATCACTTATATAAAAGTGATATTCTTTAATAACATGTGGATTGTTGTTGGTGCTTTCTATGTTATCAAGAATCCATTGAGCATATCTATATAGAGCATGGACAAATATAATGACTTGACTAGAATGATAATAGTCACTCTATATTTCTTTTTGTGCATCGAATGTGTAATTCTCTGCAAAATCAACTACAGAAAAAATTGTCCCTGGTGGAAACACTTCACAGGATTTTTGAATTGTAGGTCTTTCCATCGAGCTCTATGTACTTTCAAATCAATCATTTTGGAAATAACATTCAAAGAATGTGGAGCAATGTTGTTGATATATTCATATCTCTTCCAATTGACTGTTATATTAGAAAATGATTGATCATTCATATCAATAGGATACTTTGACTGAAACAAACTTAGATTTCCACAACGATTACATTTATTTCCACCAACACATTTTTTTTTGGTAAAATAATTCATCACCTTCTCTTTCACATAGAATTTCAGATATAAAAGCATGGAATTTGGAAGGAGGAGGTAAACTTGGCCATAAAGTTTTATCAAAATCAATAAAAGTATCGTAATATAACTCAAATTTCACATGATAACGACAACAACAAGTGTCATGAACAATGATGGGTCTAATAAACCATGGCTTTTGTTGCACAAATGTATTGATGAAAATTTTAACTTCTTTGTGCTCTTCTTTGAACTTATTGAACACTTCTATTTGTGTCATTGACAATATATGTTTTGGATGTTCTTCATATTGTTTTTGTGCTATTATTCATTGCATCACATCCCTTGTATGTGTTGAAACACGCAATTATGTCAACCAACAATTATGGGCCAATTATTTAACATTTTCCGCAAGTCTATCTCTATAGGGTTGTCTAGAAATCACTATCCAACAAGGAAGTTCATCATTTGCATCTATTTGCAATCGAAATTTTATATATTTGTACAATTTTTTTTCTTGACATTCTCATCGTTTTTTCCATGTGTCTTGTCAAACGATCTTTTATATTGCTAGATGAAACAACTATTTCTTGTATCACTCTACGTGCAACACTCACATCTTTTTTTCGATATTTTCCAAAAGATTTTAATACACTAGTTATATTTTCAAAGACATTATGTTTCACCTTTTTATCTTTTGTCGACATTTGAATACCCAATAATGATGTAGCTCCTTTTAACTTTCTTGACTTTATTAGATAGAATAAAAGTTAAGCTTGTACTGTTACTGATTCATCTTTGAAAAAAATATTATACATATTCTTAATTCGATATCTTATATAATGCTTAGCTTCTTTCTTCCCAAATTTGTCAGTATCAACATTTTCTAATATTTCATCATCAATGTTGATAGATTCTCCTACATATTTCAATTTAAAGTTTATATTAAAAAGAAAAAGCCGAACATAAATTCACTAAAATATATAAAGGTGTTCATATTGTATTATCTAAATTTATGTACAAACCTATAGGTGATTCATCTTCTCCTTCAATTTTGGCTTCAATGTCTTCATCGACGTTATGGGACAAATCTATTTATGTTTTTTGAAAAACAACAAATCGTAATTACAATCAATTATATTAAACATTATTTTAAATTTGAATTCTATACTTTTAATATAGAAAATATGTGCATGCATATCTGGTTGGACTTCTTCTTGTTGAAAATATCTATTTACATTATCATCGTTTCTTTCTTCAATATTTGCACTTTCTCGTTTATTTCTCCAATAATGCTCTTTCATTTGATCATTATGGTAAGTTTCATCTCGAGTGCGATCAAATTTTCTCTTGCACAAACTTTTGTTTCCCATGAGTATAGTCATCTGTAAAAGTTTTTAACAAAATCAACATTTCAGAATAGTCTCAGAAAAACTTCATTGTCACAAAAATTATTAAAAAATAATATCAATAATTTTATGTTCAACAATGGATTCACTTTGAAAAAATGCTTAACATTTATCTTTCAATATATAAATTGTTATTCCAATAAAAACTTGAACAAACATCAATTACCTTGTTCAACAAAAACGAAAAAGACGTTTCGAAAATTTGTTTAGCTGCTCTAGAAAACCATGAAGCAAGCGATGAATTATGTTAAATGTGTTCAAACAAAAGAGTATTTATATGATTTGGTGCAAAATGAAACGATACAACATGTTTTTTCATTATTTCTACTCGATGCAATTATTTCTCCCATCTTTCATCTGAAAAAATGTTTTTTCGGCCGAAAAGCTAGGAAACCATTTAATTTTGACAGATTCCTTTAAAATTACATTTTTCATCCAAAAGAAATGTCGTTTGACCGAAAACCAATGAATGAGACTGTTTGCAGGAACCAAAGTATTCCCTCTAGATTACCTGAACTTTGGAGGTTGCAGACTCCTACAAATACTCAAAATTTGGTTTCAAAAATGACACCAGCATTTGCAAAATTGAATCTATTTTCAATTCTTATAATTTGTTTTCATTTTAATTATTTTTATCTAATTTTATTTAATTAAAAAAAAAATCATTGCATAATATTTTCAGTTGACATTATGATTAAGTGAAATGAAATATTTGTATCTCTAAAAATACACAGTGAAAAATTTAGAAAAAATTATATTCATAATCCTTAAACTGTTATTTTCAAAAGGGTATTTTTATATTTTACTTTTAAGTAAAAATTAAGATAGATACATGGTGGGGGAAAACATGTGTTTAAAATATGCATCATTTTCAGCTTGGTAAACTTCAAAAAATTCTAAAAATTATAATATTCATCAGTCAGATTCAAAATTATAGTCATAATAAAATAGAGTCTCTGTAGATTGTTGTAGTATATTTTGTTTGTTAAAAACAAAAGTTTAATAATAGATACATTGTTTGGGGAAAAATAACTCATTATCATTCCTTTCATGTTTAAGGAACATACTGTTAAACACTTGTCAAATTGACATATCAAATCTCAATAATTTCTTTTTGACAAATAGCCATCGGAAAGCTAACAAAATTATTCACAAGTTTTTTTTTTACTGTAAAGTGAAATTCTAAATAAAAAATTTATTTTTATATGTCGTAAGTTGAAGAACTTGTGAAAATATAGTTTTTTTTCTCATAAAACAAAAAAAATAGACACTCATTTTCATGATTTCACCCAAGTGCAAACTGATTGGTTAATATAATGATATTTTTGTCCAGTGTACAAAAAATTAAATATATTTGCAACATCCAATGCAATATCTTTGTACTGAAATGTAAAAAGATTTCTTGATAAACATTTAAGTAAGAGATAGTGCAACTAGAAATTTTCACTCTCAAAATTATTTAGAAGTGTGCTAAAAATCACAATAATGAAAAATATGACATGAACTTTTAACTCTCAAAGTTATTCAGAAGTGTGTTCCAAATCACAAAAATAAAAAATATGACATCCCATATCAAAGAAGAGAGAGAATCTCAAAGCAACATCCAACAATTCTACCTATCCCAAAACAACTACTATTTTAAATAATAACTGAAAGGAAAATATGGTTGTTTCCTAACCTTTCAAAACTTAAAAAAAAAAATCCTCAATATTTCTTGGTTGTATAAAGAAGTTGTGTTCTCTATTCATTGTAGAAATGAGTCAACTAGTTTCATGCCAAACAACCATTTCCTTTGTTCAAATGATAAGCAGAAAAAGTAGTGTTCCAACAAGTTTCCAGGATGTGGGAGTGCAGATGGGGACATGTGGAGCCACCCCATAAATTTTAGGGATTTTCATGGGATGGGGAAGGTCAAGGTCCCTAACATAGGGGGAGTCTCTAAAATTATAAAAGAAAATTAAAAATCCCAACATAACAATTCATCCCACATAAATTCATTGTGTAATGGATTTTTTGCTTGCATANGGGGGGGGGGGGAGTTTTCTGGATAGAAATTCTGGGCAGAGACATAGGGATCCCTATTTTCGAGGGGAGAAAAAGAAATCCATTTTGCGAAACGAAGGAATTTGTTGTTTGAATCTAATTACTTGAAACGAAAAATGAAATTGGAATGATGTTGAACAATGGAATTCTTTTCCCTTAGCACAATGTGCTTCTGAATGGAATCGCTCAAACTCCCTGCACTGTTAATTCAAGTACACAAGTAATATATTGGGAAATTTGAATTATATCCCGAAATAAACAAATGTAGAAACAAAAAACCCAACCCAAAAACAAGACCACTAGTGGAAATTTAAAAACAAAAATTACAAGACAGAAATGAAAAATAAGAAAACAATCCTAAAGATGCACATGAAGAGAAACAGTTAAATATGCAAAAGAAGGATATAATCTCACAGAACAAAGGGAAAACCTGGAAAAAACCCTAAACGTATAAATAACAAATGAAATCACATCATATGAAGAGAACATGGCACAACTATTGCGCTAATGTTTCCAACACAACCATCTCTATCTCCATCCAAAAATTAGAATGTTTGTGTGCAAAGGAAATGTGATGTATCATACTCCGATTGCCCTCATGGGTGGAAACCATAGCTCCACAATGTTTTGTACTCGTTAACCTCTTTACCATTCCCACTTTGGATCATCTATCCTTTTATGATCTATTTTTTCAAGATCCCCATATATTAGAAAGAAAATTTGATATCAGATTCTTCTTATTATTGTTTCCTTCACTGTCACTCTTATCCATTATTCCCACTTTTGTAGTGGATATGGAAAAGCAGGGGAGCCCCCAAATTTATCATTGAGAAAAATCCACAAAACATGGTTCTAGCAATACTCGTTATGCGTATGATCCATAATTTATGAGAAGAATGAAATGAAATGAATATAGATTATTATTCTTCTTAAAAAAGAAACATGAGAATAAAAGAGATACAATAAAACAAGATTCTATTCAATAAGAAAATGTGTTGAAACTATAAAATGCAATGGAAAACAAGCTTGCTACAATGGTGGCGACTTTTCTCTGAGAAGAGATGTGACAGCTGTGTTCATTCGCAAGAAGAAGATTACAATAAGGCTCTCCAAGAATTTTTATAATAAACATGATGCCAAAACCATAGACATCCAAAAACCTAACCCTAGAAGATAGAGTGCCAAAAGTCTTGTGGGCCCCATTGGGGTAAGTTAGTACATTGACTTCCCAGGGTCGTAACTTTTGCATACGATCTCTGTTTTAGGCGCACGATAGCCCGTTGGAAAGGTCTATCCGAGGAATACACATGTTTCCATTGGAATCTAACTTTGACTATAGTCTAATTGCGGTGAGCCCTAAAAATGTTGTTTAGGGCCTCAAAACGACCCCGAAAGTTGGGGACCCAAAAACTAGAAAACAAACTACCAAAATGTGTCAGTTGGAATAGGTGGGAGGCCATTGAAATCCATATATATTAATCGTCACCTCTTGGGAAGAAATTGTCTCCATTGCATTGAGTTCCCCGATCAGATGATGAAATTTCTGCTGAACTTGGCCCCGGGTGAGCCACTTGCCTTGGTGCAAGAGCAACCCTGCTTTGACGACTTGATAAAGATGGATCCTTTGCTGGCAAGTTCCCTTTACCTGTGTGTCTATAATATGATGATTGGATTCCTATTGCATGCATTCAGGGTTGATCCTCGTGCGTGTCAACTATTTTTCTATCTCTGAGGTGTCCAATAATGGTGGGAAATATGGCCGAAGGAGATCCACATTGAACATCAGGTACAGGCCAAGGAAATGGGGAATGTTGAGCTCAAAAGAATTGTCACCCATATCCTTGGTGATGGTTTAAGGTCTATAAAAAAGTGGGAGAAGCTTCTGATGGGGCTTTGTAAGGCTTTATTTCTACAAGTGCAACCACACGTTGACTCCCACCTAAAACTTATGTGGCACCCGATGTTGATCATGGTGCTACTTGTATTTGGCATTGGACTTCTGTAAAATATCCTGAACCTGTTTGAGGATGTATTAGATATGCTCAATGAATCAGGAGACTTTGTTAGCTTCATTTGGAGTAGGAGATCAGTCTGTCAGGGTGGCCACAAGAGGTAGTGCAACATCCATGGGACCCAATGGTTGGAATCCTAACCCGACCTGAAAGGGGTTGTGGTTGATTGAGCTATGTAGGGATCGGTTGTAGCTATGTTGAACATAGGGGAGACTCTAATCCCATGTGTAGGGGTTCTTGGAATTTTACATGTGTAGGATATGCATGATCATTCGATTGATGACCTCAGTTTGGCCATCTGTCTAGGGGTTGAAGGAAGTGGATTTGGTGAGCTTGGTGTCTAGCGATGACTAGAGTCTCGACCAATATCTGTTGAGGAACTGACTTTCCCAATATGATAAAATGGTTTGTGGGATTCCAAAATGTACCCATACTCGTTCAAAGAAGATCTTGGGAGTGGCCTATGCTGTGATTCTCTTCTTGCACACAACCAAAATTGTCATCTTGGAAAAGCGATCAACAACCACAAAAACATAGTCATTTCCCTTCTTGGTGGATGGAAGGCCCAACATGTAGTCCATCAAGATGGATTCCCATTTCCTATCAAGAGTAGGCAGGGGGGTGTACATGCCCTATTTCTTAGTGGTCAGTTTTGAAATAACACAGGCAGTGTAGGACTTGGTATACTTGATAACATCTTGTCAAAGTTTTAGCTAGTAGAAATGTTTATGCAACAATACCATTGTCCTTCCAATGTCAAAATTTCCTGCCACCTGACTGTAGTGGGCTTCCCAAATCATCTTCGGTCACTCACTTGATGGAACACAGAGATGGCCCAATCAACAAAATATCCCATCCCGAAGATGGAAATTAGTGACAATTGAGTTTGCGCCCAACATTTGGTATGTGGTGGCGAAGTCATGGTCTATCTCATTGAGGTCAGGCCATCCAAAGGTCTCATGGTCGTAAGAGTCTAACACCATGGTGAGTGTCACGACTGGAGGTCAGCTGAGGCAATCAATGAATTGGTTGGTACTTCTTATTTTATACTTGATGTTGAAGTCGAATTGTTGCAAGTATGTGTACCACTTTTGATGAAAGTCATTCTACAATTTTCCTTATGTCTGTATGAACTCTAGTGGCTTATGATCTGTGTGGATGATTGTCTCCTTCCTGAGAATGTAATGTCTGCAATGGTGACAGGCTTGCTCAATTAAGTACATTTCTTTGTCGTAAGTAGGGTACTTGCAGAAAACATATGATAGTGTCTCACTATGATAGGCCATGGGGTGGCCATGTTGTGTGAGAAATGCACCCACAACATAGTCCGAAACATCTGTCTCAATCTCAAAGGGATCTTGCACGTCTGGTAATGAAATTACTGGGGCTAAGCATAAGTGTTTTTTTAAATCATTGAATGATTGTTTTTTGGATATACCCCACACAAATTTTTCCTTACCACCAACCCTACTTACTTGGCTGAGGTCCCATGCAATATTGGAGAATCCAAACACAAACCTGCGATAGAAATTTGCAAGGCCTAAGAAGCTCCAAAGCTAAGTGAGTATGGTTGGCACTGGGCAGTCACAGATGACATGGATCTTGGCTATATCCACATGCATGTCATGTTGATCCATGATGTATCCTAGGTACTGGACCTTGTCCATTCCAAAGGAGCATTTTTCTAAGTTGGCATATAGCTTGTGTTGTCGCATGGTGTGAAAAACCTACTAAATATGCTGCAAGTGTTCCACCCAAGTCTTGTTATAGATGAGGATGTCATCCATATACACCACTACAAAAGTATTGTTAAAAGGTTGTAGGATATCATCCATCATCCTCATGAAAGTTTCTGGAGCATTTGTCAAGCCAAAGGGCATGACCAACCATTCAAAAAGACCTTCTTTTGACTTGAAGATTATCTTCCATACATCTGTCTGTTCTATGGGGACCTGGTGGTAGCCAGTCTTTAGATCAATATTACTGAAGTATTTCCCCCCCATGAGTTGATCAAGGGGATCTTTGATTTAAGGAATCAGATACCAGTTTTCGACTGTGATTTTATTTAGAGCTCGATAATCAATGCATAGTCGCCAGGTCCTATCTTTCTTCTGCACCAACACGATTGGGCTCCCACAAGGCGATGAGATGGGACAGATATGCCCCTTTTGGATAATTTATTGGAACTGTCACTCGATGTCCTCATTCTCTAACAAAGAGTGGGGTTAGACTAGCCCATTGGGCAGTGGTGCGTTGTGGGTCATATCGATGGGATGCTTGACCTGACAGTGTAGAGGTACCCTGATAAGTGAGGAGAATATATCTTTGTATTCTACCACGACCTTGTCCACTTGATTCAAGCGAGCACCTCTTTCATTTGGAGATGTGGGTAAAAGGCACCCTATTGCACTTTATCGTTGATAGCGGTAGCTGGAAGAAACTCATCTCAGAAGAGGTCCTCAAGCGGTTATCCCTTCCAACAATGCCACACTTGAGTCCTGCACCATTGGATGGCTCTGCTAAGGAAGTGATCTCCGCATCAACTAATAGTGTTTCCTATCGTATGACATCAAGCCCTTCACAGATGAGGTATTGTGTGATGTTTCTCCTCTCGAAGTTTGTAATTTTATTTTGGTCCAACCTAATTTATGAAAAATTCATGTTGTATATGAGTCTAGGCCTCGCAGTGTTATTGTTACTTTGAACAAGAAATTGTACAGGATACCCGAAGTAGTCCCACCTAATGTTATTTCCTTGATATCTTCCAAGCAATGCAGGAAGGTGATCTCTCATACTAGGAATTTTTTCTTCTTCATGATTTCCTCTCAGTGCAAGTGGAAGATTGTAGCCACATCCAGGGCCTCCATGACCGACCTCTCCACACAGGGCTAGACTTTGGTGGGAGAAACGATGGCATTGGATTCTGCATCAATGATTCATCTTCCCCTTCATGGTTCTGACTCAAAGTCAGAACCTACATCAGATTGAGAGGCTTTCACCTCAACTACCAATGATTTCTTTGAGAGGGAATCAACAATGCTATGTCAGGGACTCTTATGGAAGTCACACCACTTCTCAGTATCTTTCTTTGTCTTTCTAGTGTCCTTCTTTTATTGCAGCCTAGACTGGTTGTCCTGGGGTTTTCTATCTTTTCACTGTCCTTTGTTTTCTAGGTTGGGGCTTCCCTTTACGTTCTTTTGATGTGAGGGGTTCCTAGGCCCAAATTGTCATGTCCTTTGTTTAATATTTTGCTCAATTTTGATGACATATCGATAGGCTGCGCCTAAGGAAGAGATGTCCAAAAACTTCATTTCGGCCTCGATGTATCTATGTAGACCATCGCGATACTTGAGAAGGAGATGTCACTCAGAATCTTTGATACCCAGATTGGTGCACAATGTATGGAATATATTTGTGAACTCTAGCACTGTTTGGTCTCTTTCCTGCTGCAGTGTGGTCCATTTTGTATACAATTTGTCATAACTTCTGACAAGGTGGTATTGTTCAGGGATGATTTTAAGGATGGAAATTTATTTTAAAATGTAGAAACCTTGGAGAATCTTACTAATCCTTCATATGCCAATGATAAAATGTTTGGAAATTTGTTTGTAAAAATATTCAAATTTGTAAGGATTTTATATAGTTTGTATAATTTTTTGGCAATTTTTAAGGGAAAATAATTTTATCCTATAGAATTTGGGCGAATCATTTTTAGAATAGCGAATCTTTTTTTGGGAAAACCTTGGAAAATTAGCCCGTGAGCAAAATTTAGCCCCTAAAATCATCCATGGTATTGTTCCTTGATAGCATCCCCGAAGGACTCCTAGGTGACTACAACTGTAAATAATGAGGGTTCCTTTGTTTTCTTTTTCTCACAAAAATTCTCCCACCAATCTTTGACATGGGGAACGACTTTGAGGAGTGCAAATGTAATCTTTTCTCTATTCTAAAAGTTATGGAAAGAAAAATACCCCTCTAGAAAATTGAACCATTTGTCTACAACATCTAAGTCCATATGACCTTCAACTATGGGAATGCCAAAGTTGATTTGTACCTTGAAGGGGGTCGTGCCTCGTCTCGAGGAAGATGCGTCGCCTGTTGGTAGTCGTCGAAGGATTTGTGCAAAACAATCCATCATTTTGTTCCTCTGTTGCATGAGGGCTTCCTCGAGCACATTTTGAAAGGATCTCTTGTCCCATCATATTTCTTTTCTCCCACAATGAGAGGTCGCTTGGGCGTGCAAGAGATTTTGTCCTTAAGAGAAACAAGCTTGAGACCCAATTCTTTGTACCCCGATCTGTCTGGGAAATGCATTAAGAACGACAAGGAGCAGACCTCTCTGATACCACTGATCCATATTTTATGAGTAGAACAAAATGAATACAAATTATTATTATTATTATTAATACAAAAATACAAGAATAATAACGATATAATAAAACTGGTTTTTATTCAATAAGAAAATGTGTTGAAATTGTAAAATGCAACAAAAAACAAGCTTGCTATAATGGTGGTGGCTTGTCTCTAAGAATAGATGTGATGGTTGCATTCATTCACAAGAACAAGATTACAATGAGGCTCTCCAAGCCTTTTTACAATAAAAAGGAATTACAAATCCCTAGATATCCAAAAACATAACACTAGGAGATGAAGCGCCAAAATTCATGTGGGCCCCATTGGGGTAAGTTAGTACATCAACTTCCTGGGGTCGTAACTTTTTCATATGATCTCAGTTTTAGGCACACGATAACCCATTAGAAAGTTCTATCCGAGGACTACACATGTTGTCGGCAAACTCTAATTCTGTTAATAAATTGACTATGGCGAGCCCTAAAAACGTTATTTAGGGCCTCAAAACTTTCCGAGAACTCGGGGACGCAAAAACTAGAAAAAATTGCCCAACTGGAAAACTGCCAAAATGAGCGAGTTGGAATAGGTGGGAGGCCACCGACATCCATCTGGATCAACATAGCCCGATGCCAATCTCTGATCATCAGATGCAACAAGAAATGAAAATTATCATAACACTATCTAATTGCATGATTGTTACATAAATCATTGCCATATCTCTATTGTTGGCATTTTCCTTGGTTTCTTTTCCATTCTTTTATGCAACCACTAGAGATCACCTCAAAACATTGCAATCTATACCGCTTCCCGGTCTTAGACATCTAGGGTTTTATACTTCAATTACACTCTCTTAGTACTAATGCAAAAACATTCTGCTAAGAGAGGCTGCAAGCTCCACTATACTCTGTATTTTAAATGGAAACAATGTTGTGCTTGTCTCTCTTGGCTGACATCTCTCCTTTGTCCTTGGGAGAAACCCATTTCATGGCCTTCATATCGAGAACATGTGCATCATTCAAATAATTCTCTTTCCCCTCCCCACTACCACCAAATAACACCATCTTGTTTTCCTTGATCAATGTCGTGTTCTGTCTCTCACGGGAACTCAACGGATTTTCTTCCATGACCGATTGCATCCTTTCCCTGCTTTGCAAATCAAGAAGGTGGAGCTCATTTATTTTCTTGAATCCATTTGTCACTCCAACAATGACAACATTGTCAGTATCCTGGCTACCTGGTTGCTCTCCACTTTTCTGGAGCAACCTCCATTCAAAGGTTTTCAAATCCAACACCACCACCTTGGCGAAGTGCAATCTCCCACAACACCCTATACCTAGCCATGATCACTGACATTGTATTAAAGACTACATTATGATTATGACGATGCATAAGGGATCAGACTAACAAAGCAAGGTGGAAGGGGGATCGAGAATATGACGTAAATCATGTAAGAAATTGTAATGCACACAACCAAAAATGTTAATGCATGCTGCCATCTAATCAATAACACCTTGAACTTGAAAGTTAATAGAAGAAGAGAAAAGTAAATATTTTAAATTTATTTTAATTGCAATAATAATTTTATTGAAGTTTTATTAAGTTCAACATTTGAAATGCGCAATTTTTTTAAGTCAAATTAATGATAAATTATTAATAACTCAAATAAAGTTAGTGATAAATTATTAAACGGGCACATATTAAATTAAAATGACAAAAAAAACCTTTAAACACCTTCCCAACTACACAACGGGCTCTATACATAATTGGAACTTGAAATATTTCTCTCATAACACCTCGTTTCAACCATTAACCACTAAAAGGATTAGGAGCAAATTCGAACCATTACTATGATAATAATTTTTACTTTCATTTTTTAAATTTAAGGGAGAAAGGTAATTTTTTTAAATTTAAGGGAGAAAAGTAAATTTAAGTGAAGAGTCAATAAAAAGGAGAAAAAGTAAATTTTTTAAATTTATTTTAATTGTAATAATAATTTTATTAAAATTTTCATATTTGAAATATACAATTTTTTTTAAGTCAAAAGAACAACTAATAGTTGTCCAATGACCAACTCATTACTATACTCCCTAACCCATGGCACTGACTAATTTGTCAAGTTAGTGATAAATTATTAATAACTCAAATAAAGTTAAGTTAGTGATAAATTATTAACTGGTCAAATATTAAATTAAAATGAAAAAAAAAAAACACAATTTTCGAAAACCGTGAAACACCTTCCCAACTACACAACGGGCTCTATACATAATTGGAACTTGAAATGTTTCCCTTATAACACCTCATTCCAACCATGAACTACTAAAAGGCTGAGGAGCAAATTCGAACCTCGCAACTACTATGATAATAATTTTTACTTTCATTTTTTTCCTCGTTATCTAATTTCCATTCTTAAAATGAAATAAATTCCATTTTTAAAATGAAATAAAAAATGTATTGCCAACGAAAACATAATTCTTTAGTTTCGTTTTCCAACAATTAATCGAATTAATCAACTAAAATAATGGTTTTAATCCCCAACGTCCCCAGATTTTACAGCTAATCAATTAATCACATTGATTGATTTAAATGCTAATTTTTGGGTTCCGGTCCACGGTTTTACATAATTCCATATTCACCAGAAAACCCCGATACCATGAAAAAACGGTGATTTCCAAGTTAAGGCCGGTAATTATGGAAGCGAATTCTTCCATCGCTCTCTCCGATATGTGCAACATAGCTTTTCAAACTATTTAAGCAAAATAATCCACCTATTCTTTTAAGCAATTAACACCGAGAGATTTTCTTCCTTCCTGCAACAGAATTATCTACGACATTTAAATTTTATTGTATTTTTTCCGTAGGGTATTCGTTTTCTGAGAACTAGGGTTTCTGGGTTGCTCAGTCAAACATAGGGGAAGTACGTTATAGCTGAACGCGGCCTTCTCCGCAGACAGAGAGGACAAATCTGGGTTACCTGCAATACCAACTCTCCATAATCAGTAGTTCCATGGAAACAAAGGAGGAGAATACATTGTCCCGCTGGAAGCCCACGAAAAGACAGAAAGAGATTTTGGAAGAGCTCTTCAAACAATGCCAGCGTAACCCTAGTCGGTCTCAAATAAATGAGTTTACGAATCTACTCAAACACCACGGCAATATAGAAGCAAAGAATGTGTCTTATTGGTTTCGTAATACTCGCACAAGGAACAAGAGGAAACAGAAAAATGAGATCCGTCAGAAGCAGCGATCTCGATTTGAATCAACACCTCTGGGTCTGAATGGAAAAGATACTGTCAAAAGCTTGGAGGATCAAACCTGTTCTTCTCCAACTAAGGGTAAACTCTACTTGCTTTGTTTTTTAAAAGTCCTAAGCGTTTCCATCTTAGTTGTTTTCTTATCTTGTAGCTATGTCTGTCTATATATTCAGCTGATCGCATTATCGTGGATTCTTCAAAGGGTGTGGCAGACCTTTCAGCACAGGTAAAGAGAATTTAATGGGCAGTTTGATATTCTCTTCGTTTTTTTATTGTTAAATCTAGGTTTCACATATGTTTTTCACTCTGTGATTGATTGTCCACGTATTTTATATTATGGTGTAGGGAAAGCCAAATTCAGTAGAATCAGCCTGCAGTACGTCAACACAAAAGTTGTTACCAATTGATTTGTCATGGAAACAGCATTTACAATCTGGTGGGAACGAAACGTTCTCTGAACCCTATGGTTTCACACGGAATATGTGGAACAAAGCAGCAGATAGAAATAATGGATGGGTGCATAGTTTTACAGACCCTTGTACATGTAATGTTATGACTTATTGTTCCCAGGAACATGAAAAAAAATACGAATTGCTGGAATTGTTTCCTTTGAATCCCGACGGTAATTTCAGGTCCAAGTGCAACAGTTGTTTTCAGGGTCAGAAAGAAACCAATGGTATCGGGCGGGAAAGAAACTGAGAACAGAAACAACATTTTCCTCATACCCCCGCTTTTCTTCTGTCAAGGGTTTAAATGAGAAAAAAACTTCTGGATATAAATCTCAGTCGAACTTCAGAAAAGGCATTTTCTTTTCCCAAGTTATTTGGATAAATTTGGAATACTGTTCTCAGTCGAACGTCAGAAAAGAAAGGCATTTTCTTTTCCCAAGTTATTTGAATAAATCTTGAATAATGTTCTGAAAGGATTAATTGTTAAATGGTCGTGGTTGGCATCTAATTGTTAAATCGTCGTGGTTGGCATATAATTGGATGATTCTATAGCATCCATTCTTGGAAATATAGATTTTTCAACTGTAAGAGAAAGTTTTTCATTATCCTTTTTTATAAGTCTTTTTGGAGATTTATTTTCATCAACATTCAATACTTTGAATTTGTCAAGATGTAACATATCCATCAATTACAAGTTCCCATAAATATCTAGTGATAATAAGAGAGATAGATAGAATATGGAAAAATCAACACAATGTGTCTCACTTCACCTAGCATGAAAACAATTGTTCCAAAAAATGAGACTCAACCACCACCAAAATGAATCATTTTCTTAATTACTAGAATACAATAAATGCTTCACAACCCAATTTAATAAAGGATAAACCTTTTTACAAAATATTTTTTCCCAAAAATATTTAAAAAATAAGAGATAATATAATCTGGTTTACACTTGATCTCATATGTTGATGTTTGGACAACATCCAGAAGACATTCTCTTAGAATAATAATTAATAATATAATTATTGATTATTAAATATCATATATAATAAGTAAATGATAATAATAAATAGTTATTGATTATTCAAGGGACACATCCTTTCATGGATGATCACCATATGTTCTTTATATATGAAACACTCATCATTGTAATAATATATATCGATCATATCTCATATGAAGAAAAACAACATGGTATTAGAGAAGCATTGGGCTTTACTCCCTCACGAGAGGGCCAAGAGGGCCAAGAAAAACGAGAAAAATAGTGACACGGTCTCAGATCTAAATTTTCTTTGAAGATTGTTGGGAATCTATTGGAAAGCATTGGGACAAATTTTACCAGAGAGCAAAAGAGAACAACGATCATGATGCCGTGATCGAGTGGAGGTCGTTCACTAACTTTCCGTGGTGTCCAAGGGAATTGATCACATCGATGAAGGGTTTCTCGTTGGTTTGCTAACACAACACATAATATGTTTGTGAGTTGGTCGCCGAGTGCATAGATGAAAATATGTGCAAAAGCAGTTGGTTCGCGTATCAATGTGGTGAACCTATCGCCACGTCAGATATTATTAGACTTTTGGTTGAACGCAACACTACCATTGCAATCGCCACTTTGGTAATTGTTAAACCTTCGGCTGAATGCAACACTGCCACTGCAATAGAAAAAACCTCATTTGGTGGGAAATATTGTTGTTGTGATTCTTTTTCTTTATGAATGGGAAATGTGTTGGGAAAAATGCAGCTTCGTAGTTATATGAATGGGCATGCTAGGCTTAGAGAGCCACAATTCCCTTTTAGTGTCGAGAGAGGTTTTGTTTAGTCTCATCGAATGCAACGAAAACATTACAGAGGCTTGTCCAATCCTCAATGTCTTCATGGGATTGAGGTTTTGCGATCTCCTAACTTGTTGAATTTAAGTGAATCCGATCAAAAGTGATGGATGGAGGTCACTGGTAGGGGTTTGGAATTCTATATTCCATTGGATGCAGAGACATTTTCATATAGGAGGAATTGTCCTAACATTGTTTTTGAGCTTGTAAGCAGAAACCCTTTCAAGTGCTTTAAGAGGCCTCCTTCGTTGAAAAGTTGTCTCAATTGGTTTGGGTTAAATTTGTCCACTATGCCCTTTAATGATGCAGTCGAGATTTCTCCAACTAATAAGAGGACTTCTATGTAGTCGTGAGACTATGGGAGTGGTTGTGTATCACTGGACAATAGTTATGTACTACTATGACATGTAAAAAATTGTGTATTATTGGACGACATTACAATAGTTGCGTGTTATTGGTTGATTGCAACATAGTCATAAAGAATGTTGCGAATGATTTGAGCTATCGATTGCATGGTAGTAGTAGTATGCTACTATTTGATTGCAGAGTAATTAGTTGATTACTAGATAAAGGGGCCAAGACATTGGTTTCACAAGGAAAAATCGATATGTCTTGAGGGAAATTGGTTCCATGAGGTAACCTCAATGTGTCCTAGAGATGTTTGAGGTAGGGATCAAGAGGGAGTACATTGTTCCTCACAACCCTCAAAAGAATGGGGCCGCGGAGAGGAAGAACATATCTATTGTTGAGATAGTCAATGCGATGATTCATGATTAACATTTACCTATGTTTTTATGCGCATAAGCATCCATGACTGTAGTGTATGTTCAAAACATAAGTCCTTGAGGAACATGACTCCCGAGGAGGCCTTCACTGGAGTGAAGCCTGAGGTTGGACACTTCGGGATATTTTGATCTTCAATACACATTCATGTACCTAAGGAGAAACAAACCAAGCTAGAGCCTTCAGGAAGAAAGGGTACATTTGTGGGGTACAATGAGTCTTTGAAGGCATACCAGATCTACATCCCTGGTCAGAGACAAATTGAGGTGAGAAGAGATGTTTCCTTTGAGGAGGAGGTAGGCTTCAAGAGATCTAGAGGATCTCACATGGATATTAACAATGTGACACATGAAGAGATGGTGCCTTCTCCCCCTCACCCTCCAACAATTCAAAGGGGAACAGTTGAGCCTATTGATCCAATTGATATTTTTGATCCTGTAGCTCCAGTTCATGTTCTTAGAGATATTGTAGTAGGTCAGAATATACCTACATGGGCTTGTTAGACTCTGCAGGAGGAAGAAGGACATGAACCTCCTTTTGGTACCTTCTGAGAGAGAAAGAGACCTTAGAGATATTCATGCTATGCCACAACTATGAGCCACATGATTCATTTTTTGCCTTCCTGTTATGAGGAGGCAACTAGTCATCCAGTATAGAGAGATGTCATGATGGAGGAGTATCAATCCATCGTGAAGAATGATGTGTGGGATATTGTTTTGAGACCTAAGGGGAAGTATGTAGTGACTTCTAAATGGATCTACAAGATCAAACACTCGGTTGAAGGGAGCATCGAGAGGCACAAAACGATATTTTTTGCTAAAGGATTCTCTCAGGTGGAGGGAGTAGATCATGAGACATTTTTTCTTGTTACTCGATAAAATTCTATCCAGATGATTATTTCCCCTGCAACATCCATGGGTTAGAGAGTACATCATATGGATGTAAAGACAACCTTTCTCAATGGAGATATTGAGTAAGAAGTGTACATCGAGCAGCCAGATGGTTTCATGATACATGATAAGGAGTCTCATATGTGCAGGTTGAAGATGGTCTTGTATGGAATCAAGCAACCATGTTAAGCTCTAAATAGTGGCTCATTACCCCTTAATTGGGGCCTATGAAATTAGTAATGTTATTTTATTTATGTTGGCTTGAGTCCATTTGTTGCAATTGTACCTCCTAGTCTCATATATATACCAAGGGGACATTTTCAATTGGAATCATCTTGTACTTGAACATTTTTGTGGTGTATAAGGAGGTTTCCCCCTCAAAAAAGATTATTATCTGAAATTATCTATTTTTCAAGGCGTTGAGTACTTATTGTGAGGTTTTTCTATTCTATATTTATATTCGGTTCCTAACATATGGTATCAGAGCTCAAGGTCTTGGGGTTTCGCTGCTACATATGAGATACCTTGGAATTTTCACTATAGCTTTTTTTCTACAACATTTCAAAAGGAATGACTTGGAGGATATTTAGTAGACATATCAAGGTACGTGGGGTTAATATTTCATCTCTTGAGGATTTATAATTTCTAAGATATGGCATGTGTAAGATAGGGTTCTTGAATCATCTTGAATTGAGTCATTGCAAAATTTTTGCTATAAAATGTTTTCTGTAATGTTTTAGACCCTGAAATTTGGAGGATATTCACAAAAATTAGTAAGGTATCTGTGGTAAAGCTTCCATCTTCTGGGTCATCTTAAATTTGTAAATACACCCTATGAAATATAGGGTAGATGACTAGTCCTATTGACTAGCCTCAAGCAGGTGTTTTGGGTAAAACAATCATAAATTCTTCCTAGAGTATCCAAATTGAGTGAGACCGTTGCATTGGATAGTGGACAATCCATATTATTTATGGTACGATTTTCATAATTTTATATCAATTATTTTGTCCGGGACATGCTATACAAGTGAGATCTCCTTGAAAGGCCCAAAATCCACAAGTTGCCGGGAAGTTACCATAAATTCCACTTGGCACATCCAATTTTGGTAAGACCTATGGAATTGCAGAGAAGAAATATCAGAGAGCTACAAAAAATAAAGTTTCATACCTAGAAGGGTCGAAACTATGGAGATACAATAGAAGAAATACAGTCTAGCAGAACCACCTCAAAATCAAGGTTCAAAAGTGATACTTGGCCAACATGGCCACCCAGAAAGGGAACTTCTACACCAAATAAGATTCCAAACAGTCCTACTTTGACTCTTGATGAAGGTGAAGAAATGTGTAGGGACATAAATGAATTACAAAAGAAGACAATAACAAAAGATGATTTACAAGAGATGATGGATTCAATGGAAGCTAAGTTGGAGGCAATAAATACTAAGATGGATGGTTTAAAAAGGGAGATCATGGAAGGATTGAAAAATTTCCTAATAGAGAGGACACCTGAAAGTGAAGATGTATCCCATGAAATTCATGATGAGGACACAAGGAAGGTGAATCAAGAATGGAGAAATTACTCCAACTTTGGGTTGAAGACCAGCGACGTTCCTAAGATCAATATGAGGAAGTTTGATGGCAAGGACCCAATCACATGGATACTTCATATGGAGCAATTCTTTGATCTACATAATGTGCCACATACACAAAATGTACGAATTGTTTTTTTATATTTAGAAACCAATCAATTTGTATGGTATCGATGGCTTTGTTCTCGAAAATCACTCGTCACTTGGACAATTTTCATGGAAGAAATTATAGCACACTATGAATATACACGGAGAAATACCTTCTTTAGACAATTGATAAATCTCAAGCAAAAGGGTTCAGTTACAAAGCACATTGAGGAATTCCAAAGATTTAATATAAAGGTAACAGGCATTCCAGATAAGCACTTGATTGATGTATTCATAGGAACTTTAAAGGATAACATTCAACATGAGGTTCTCCTTTGGGAACCCAAATCATTGGAGAATTCATTTAGTGTGGAAAGAAATGTTGAAAGTAAAAATATGGCTATGGATGCTAGAAGGACCAATCCTAACATCTATAGATAGAATAATGCTCCTTCTTCTAAAACACCTCAGCCTACAAGATTGACACCTCAAGAATTGGAGGAAAGAAAAGAAAAATGTTTATGCTTTAATTGTGACAACAAGTACAATAAGGGACATAAGTGTGGTAAGAAGAAATTATTCTACATAGATTGTGAAGATGAAGAAGAACAAGAACAAGAACAAGAACAAGAACCATCTCATGATGAAAACATAGAAGCAATTTCATCTGAAGAGTTGACTCTTACGATATCATGTAATGCATTGGCTGGAATTAGCACTCCTAAAACCCTCAAGATCGAAGGATATATCAAAAGGAAAAATGTAATAGTCCTAATTGATTCTGGTAGTACTCATAATTTCATTCACTATAAATTAGCCAAAGCTCTCAATTGCTTTGTATATCCAGTGCCAGAGTTTCATGTAATGATTGTAGATGGAGGAACTATCAATTGCTTAGGAAAATGCAATAAGATCAATCTTACTATGGGGGAATATGTAATGAATAGTACAATGATTGATATACCCATGGGTGGTGCTGATTTTGTACTAGGAATCCAATGGTTACAATCATTAGGAACAATGGATTTTAATTTTCAAGAACTTTTCATGAAATTTTCATTGGAAGGAAAAGAAATTGAGTTAACAGGTATCACATGGAAACCTAGTAAGGTGATAAGCTCTAATAGAATGAAAAAATTATTGAAAAAGGGGAATCAAGGTATTATTGCACAACTATTCTCACTAGATGTTCAAACATATAAGCCATATATTCCTCTAGATCTCCAAGGGATCATTGATAAGAATTCCAAAGTATTTGAAGATATTCCCAAAGGTCTTCCACCCACTCAAAATCATGATCATGATATTCACCTAATTCCTGGGAGTGTTCCTCCTAACATCAGGCCATACAGATACCCTTATTCCTAGAAGAGTGAAATTGAGTGCATGGTTGAAGAAATGTTAGAGACTGGCATTATTAGACCTAGCCAAAGTTCTTACTCTGCACTGGTGGTAATGGTATTCAAGAAACATGGCTCATGGAGTATGTGTCCAGATTATAGATAGCTCAATAAGATCACTATTAAAGATAAGTTTCCCATTCCCTGCATTGATAAATTGTTAGATGAACTACATGGAGCAATCTATTTCACAAAGTTGGATCTTCGTTCAGGGTATCATCAGATTAGAATGAAGACCATTATGAATTTTTGGTCTTTCCTTTTGGCCTTACAAATGCACCTTCCACATTCCAAGGGTTGATGAACTCCATTTTCAATCCCTTCCTTCAAAAATTTGTGTTAGTAGTTTTTGATGATATACTAATCTATAGCAAGTCTTGGGAGGATCTTGTGCGACATGTTGACAAGGTGCTACAACTAATAAAGGGGAAACAACTATATGCCAAACCATCCAAATATTTCTTTGGAGTGAAGGAGGTAGAGTCTTTGTGTCATATTATATCTCATGAAGGTGTCAAGGTAGACCCTAACAAGATTAAGGCCATGATGGACTGACCGTTTCCCAAAACATTGAATAATATTAGAGGATTTTTAGGTTTTACAGGTTACTACCGCAAGCTTGTTCGATACTATGGAAGAATAGAAACACCTTTAACGACACTAACTAACAATGATGCATTTTCATGGACTCCAGAGGAAACTAAATCTTTTGAACAACTTGAAGAGGTGATGTGCAAATCTCATGTCTTGACCACTCCATACTTCACAAAAACCCTTATTTTGGAATGTGATGCCTTGGGAAATGGAGTTGGTGTTGTCCTAATGCAAGAAGGAAGGCCCCTGGATTTTGAAATTCAACTACTCAAGGGAAAGGACTTACAAAAATCCATTTATGAGAAGGAAATGATGGAAATACTACATGCATTGAAGAAATGGAGTTCTTATTTAATAGGTAGGCACTTCAAGGTAAAAATAGATCATTATAGTCTTAAATACTTCTTGGAACAAAGACTATCTTCAGAAGAACAAAAAAAATGGGTGACCAAGATATTGGGTTATGATTTTGAAATCGTCTATAAAAAAGGGAAGCAAAATATTGTGGCAGATGCAATCTCAAGAAAGGATGAAGATGTTGAGGCCTTTCTCTGTGCTATCTCAATCATACAACCCGATTGGATAATATAAGCAAGGGATGAATGGAAGAAGGATGAAAAAGCGTGGACTCTCATTCAAAGGTTGCAACAGGATTCCAGTGCATTAGATACATTTAAATGGAAAAATGATTCACTATGGTACAAAGATCACTTATATTTATGTAATAACTCCCAACTCAAACAAAAGGTACTATCAGAATTTCACACCTCTCTAGTAGGAGGGCACTCAGGATTTTTGAAAACCTACCATAGGGTCAAGAAAGATTTTTTTTGGGATGGCCTTAAAACTGATGTTCAAAGTTTTTTGGAAGAATGTTTGGTTTGACAACAAAATAAGGTGGAAACAATTAAGACCCTAGGTATTTTACAACCATTAGCCATCCCAAGTCAATGCTGGGAGGAGGTTTCCATGGATTTCATCACAGGGTTACCGAAGTCTGAAGGAAATAGTGTCATCATGTTGATTTTTGATAGATTGACCAAGTTCACACACTTTTGTGCACTATATTATCCCTTCAAAGCCAATAAAGTTACCACTACATTCATGGAGACATTTTAGAAGCTACATGGCAACCCAAAGATTATTGTAAGTGATAGAGATCCCATCTTCACTGGACATTTTTGGAAAGAATTATTTTCTTGTTTGGGTACTCAATTGTCTCATAGCTCATCCTATCATCCTCAATTTGATAGGAAAAATGATATAGTGAACAAATGTTTGGAAGGATACCTTCGTTGTTGTGTCTCTGATCAACAAACACAATGGTTCAAATGGTTACCCTTAGCAAAATGGTGGTATAACACTTCCTTTCATATTACAACAAAAATAACACCATTTATGGCACTCTATGGATACCACCCTCCTTCCATCACTTCTTCTCTAAAAGAAAAATCTAAGGTTCAAGTAGTGGAAGATCACATCAAGCATAAAAAACAAGTTCTCCAAATATTAGAGGACAACTTGACCATGGCATAAAATCACATGAAACATCAAGCATATCAACATCGTAGTGAAAGAAGTTTTGAAGTAGGGGATTGGGTTTTTTTAAGACTACAACCATACAAACAGATGTCCCTCAAGCAAACCAATAAAGATAATAAATTATCACCAAAGTACTAGCCCTTATAAGGTGTTGCAAAATATTGGTAACATGGCATACAAATTGGAGTTGCCAACATCTTCACGAGTACACCTAGTTTTCCATGTTTCATGCTTAAAGAAGGTTATAGGTGACAATATCCCAATTCAAACTATATTTCCAGAACTTGACAAGGAAGGAACAATCATATTGTAGATTGAAGCCATCATTGACACAAGAATTTTCCAGTTGAGGAATAGATCCATTTCAGAGTATCTCATTAAATGGAGGAAACTATTGGCTGGAGATTCCACTTGGGAAGATGAGTCTTTTATACAAAAGAATCCAAAGTTACTCAAGCGTTGGGGACAACACTTGTTTCAAGTGCAGGGGCATGTTAATCCCTAAATAGTGGCTCATTACCCCTTAATTAGGGCATATTACATTAGTAATGTTATTTTATCTATGTTGACTTGATTCCATTAGTTGTAATTGTACCTCCTAGTCTCCTATATATACCAAGGAGACATTTTCATTTGGAACCATCTTGTACTTGAACATTTATGTGGTGTATAAGGAGGTTTCCCCCTTGAAGAGGCTTATTATCTGAAATTATCTCTTTTTCAAGGCGTTGAATACTTATTCTGAGTTTTTTCTATGTTATATTGATATTTGGTTCCTAAAAAGCCACCTCGATATTGGAATGCAAGGATTGATGGACACCTGATGATTTTTGGGCTTCAACAAAAGTGTTGTTGATCCTAGCCTATACTACAAGACTGTTAATGGTGAGTCCCTGTTTTTGGTCCTCTACATTGATGATTTATTCCTCATCAATACAGGGACCCTTATTGTTGAATGCAAGTATGAATTCACCTCTAAGTTTGAGATGAAGGACCTTGGTATGATGCACTACTTATTGGGATGAGAGGCGTGGCAAAGAACTAATGAGATCTTCCTGAGTCAGGGGAAGTACACAACTGAGATATTGAAGAAGTTTGGGATATTGAACTTGAAGCTCGTGGTTATACCAATGGTGATGAATATGAAGAAACTAAGTGTATCTTCTTCCGATTCTGACAAAATTGATTCGACTTTGTACAAACAGTTGATTGGATAATTGATGTATCTGGTTAATACCAGACCAAATATTTGCTATGCAGTGAGTGCACTTAGCCAGTTTATAAGTCACCCAAGATAGACACACTGGATTGTTGTGAAGCATGTGTTGAGGTACTTGTGAGACACAATTGGACATGGTATGAGATATACTTCCAATATTGATACGATATGGCAGGAATATATTGACTTTTATTGGGTAGGGAGCGCAATGGACAAAAAGAGAACCTTCAGGTGTTGCTTCACTTTTGGATCTGCCATGGTTTCCTGGTGTAGCAGGAAATGAACTTCTATGGCTTTGAGCACAATAGAAGAAGATTACATTTCATTAAGTATGACAGTTTGTGAAGTAGTTTGGATTCAAAATCTCCTTGCATATTTATCCAAACATGTGCATGATTCCACCATTATTTATTATGTTAACCAAAGTTGTGTAAAGATCTTATATAATCCAATGTTTCATGACAAATCAAACCACATTGATATCAAGTACCATTACATCCGAGACATGGTGTAGAGGAAGGATGTATTGGTGTAGTACCTTCCTATAGATGAGCAGGTTGCCGATGTTATTACCAAACCAGGACGAAGTTTAATTACTTTCGTGACAGATTTGGCGTGGTAGAGAATTACTCCCTCATTGAGAGGGAGTATTGATGTTTGCAGCTTCCTGAAACATTATCCAGATCGTACTCCTCTGTGACTGAGTTGAGTTGATCTATGATGACACTTATACGAGAAGGGATAATTGGGGAACTTATCTGAGAAGGGATAAGTTTGTTTTGTATTATAGCCCAACATATCATGTGGAGATCACATGAGGACATGTCAAGGGAGTTGACCCTTAACGTCATACACTATGGGCGTTTACCCTACTATTTCTAGAGGGTGTATCATCTTGAAATCCACATGGAGTTCCATCTATGACAAACTTTCTCCAGATCATACTCCTCTGTGAATTGAGTTGAGTTGATTTGTTAGGACACTTATTTGAGAAGGGATAAGTGGAACACTTATTCGAGAAAGGATAAGTGAATTTGGGCTTATATCCCATCATCCCACGTGGAGAGAACATGAGGACATGTCATGGGAGTTGACCCTTGACGTCTCACACTATGGGGAGTTGACTCTAAGTGTTCCTAGAGGGAGTAGCCTCTATAAGTCCACATGGGAGTGCCATGTGTGGCAAACCTTTTTCTACTATGGTGGTTGTGTACCACTGGCGGAGACTGTGTGTCTCTGGACAATAGTTGTGTAATACTATGTAAAGATACCTCCCTAGCTAAGAGAGAGTGTTGATGTTTCAAGATCGGGCGAAACATCTCCTAGATTGGGCTACAGACCAAGGGAGATAGGATACATTTATCATAAATGTGCACTTGTGGTAAATGGACCCATATGTAGTCCTTCATTGATCATGACAAGAAATAATATGGACTCGAGGTGCTTGAAGTTCTTTCCACATGTCAGTTAATGATGCCAATGCCCTTCCTACACAACCTGCAGGTTGGAAGGTCCACGTCAGCTCACAAGATCTTCTCTTTCCCCTTGGCCCGAAGAACTCTAATTCTCTTCTATTTCCCTATCGGGAAATCTGCACCCACATAAATCTTCGTGGGATCCCCCTTTATTTACAAATCGGGAGATCGGACTTCGAGACTTCACGAATCCAAAGGTCGAGTGTTCAGTTCTCGAACCCCCGAACCCCGATACAAGTCAACACTGACCTTTTCCTTTACTCTGTTGGGACTTCTCCTATCGCGATTTTAGTACTCGTGATGTTGAGCAATTCGGTTCTCCGACCCCCGAGTCCCGATACGCCGAAACTCCGATGTGCTCGCGAGTTTGACCTTTCAGTGCCTTCACTCCATCTGCATTTCGGAGTTCGCAATATCGCGAATCCTGATGCTATTGTCTCGGGAATTCTCACCATGAAACTCTGATAACTCGTGCCACCTTTTCGCCCCTCTGATCCTTGTGGCCCCACACAAATCTTTGGCTGTCGGGATATCGCGGTTCGTGATATAGCGATCCTTGCTGCTATATTCACGGGACTTCAACCCTTGAAACCCCGATACACGATTCCATGTGCAAATCCGAAGGTCCTTGTGACTCGGATCAATGACTCTACCCCTCCTGAGCTTTTAACCTCTTGGGAATCCCTGCAATATCTCCTTTGCACCTCCTTAAGATCTGACGACTCATGGGATATCGCGAATCCTCCTCGAAGAACTCTAACCGTCCGTCCGTCTTTGGCGATTTTCTGTGAATGACCAAGTGTTCCTCCATAGAACTCGTCCGCTTGCACGCAAACTTACAACGCCTATTTAAACACTTCACAACACAACTCCCTGTGCTTCTCTTGGCGATTTCTCGAAGGTTCTATACCTCCTGAGATTTTTCCATGACTCCAAGTTCTCAGAAAGAAGCCTCTTGCTCGCACTCCTTGCGGCAACCTTCAAACACTTCAAATGCTTGAACCCTTTTGACTCTGCGCACACCTGCAGTAGCAATCTCTCAACGATTCACTCGGGTTCGCAACCTTGAGACTTTTACCTGGGATGTGCACTCCTTGCACGACTCCTGTGCCTCTCTGTACTTTTGAGAGAATGAGAAAAAAAGTTAAACTACCTGAGCCCTTTGTCAACGCACTCCTTTCGGACACTTTGACTGCACTACTTGCAGGAACTCTAGCTCAAATAGAGAAACAATTGAAACTCATTCCTTCTTCCCTTCAGAATTCAAACTCAAACATGAAATCATATACACAACATATAAAGAAAATGTATAATAGGAAGAAAACATTCATGAGGATATCATTCAACATACATGCACAGAGAACAAACACGACGCCATGAATTTGAATCCAAGATTTCTTCTATTAATCCAAATATCTGTACATGGGTGTTCTTACACAACTCTCTGCATGCTCTCTTGCTCTTCTCTAGCAATGCTCATAATGTTACAATGCACAATGAGGGTATCTATATCCCATTTCCCTATTGTTCTCTAAAATTGTCCAATCTAGAATTAAATTCTATCTACCTGCATTAACTACTTTAAATGCCTGCTACCTACTAAGGATGAGAGCTAAAGGATCAAGGTCCGATTACAATATACAAGTGCACTTCATTAAATTTCCATATTTATGTTCACGCATCAAATCCAAGGTAATTTCAAAATTTGTGCTGGCTTATCCAACTGTCTTCCGCTTCCGCATTGGCTCGCTTGATGTGTTGGCGATGCTCCTGCATCATACTCCCTCGCTTGAAAATTTTCATGGGCTCCTATCCATGAGCTCCTGCACGGTTTGTCCATGCTTCTATATTTCTTCTTCAGTCTCCTAGCTGGCATCTTCAACTAGATGGTTCTTCCATTTGACCAGATACTCAAAGTATTCTTTCCTCCTAGTCCTCTTGCTCTCTCTCTTATCCAGTATGCACTCCATCTGCGGCTTCTTTGCAACTGGCATCTGCTTTGTCCACTAGATCACTGGTTGCTCAGTTCCAGTCCCTAGTTCTTCAGCTCTGTATGGGTACAAATCCGAGATATTGAATATCAGAGAAATCCTGATCCCATCGGGTAGTTCGATCTCATAAGCATTCGCCCCAAATTTCTTCAAGACCTTACATGGCCCGATTTTCTTCATCTTCAATTTATTGTATGTTCCGCTCGGGAACCTTTCTTTCCTCAAATGTGCCAGAACCAGATCACCAACCTCAAATTGAAGTTGTCTTCTATGCTGATCGGCTCTGCGTTTATACTCCTGACTTGAATTCAACAATCGCTCCTTCACCTGGTGGTGAAGTTCTTTCATCGCCTCTGCAAAATCTTTTGCACTAGCACTCCTAGTCACAGTTTGTTCTAAATCCATCAGTTCAAAAATTCACCTGGGATGCATGCCATAGACAACCTGAAATGGACTTTTCCCTGTTCTTCTGTTGACTGAGTCGTTATACGCAAACTCTGCCTGTGGTAATATGCTATCCCACTAGTTGTGGTGCTCTGTCACCAAGCTTCTCAGCAAGTCTCCCAGACTTTTGTTCACCACCTCTATATGTCCATCCGTCTGAGGATGATAAGCCGAACTAAGCAACAAGTTAGGTCCCATATTCTTCCATAAGGTTCTCCAAAAATACCCTATGAATTTGGTGTCTCGATCCAAAACTATACTCCTCAGCAACCCATGAAGTCGAATGACCTCTTTGAAGAACAGATTGGCAATGTGAGTTGCATCACTGGTCTTCTGACATGGAATGAAGTGTGCCATTTTGGAAAATCTATCCACCACCACAAATATTGAATCACAACCTCTTTGTGTTCTTGGCAACCCCAATACAAAATCCATGCTAATTGCATCCCACGACCTTTCTGGTATGGGCAATGGTTGATAGAATCCTGCATTCTGCTTCCTTCCCTTTGAATGCTGGCAAATTATGCACCTGTCTACAAATCTCTTGACATCTTCTTGCATTCCCGGCCAAAAATATGACTCGTTCAACTTTGTGAACGTCTTTTCATGACCAAAATGTCCTGCCAATCCTCCACTGTGTTTCTCCTTTAACAAGTTCTCTCTCATGGAGCATTTCAGAATACACAGTTGATTACCTTTGAACAACAATCCTTCCTGGATCATGTAGTCGACCCATTGGCTTCTATCTCTGAGAACTGGATTCTCAGCTGCTTCATACACCTCCTTGAAATCTTGATCATCTGCGTACATGTCCCTGAGGTCATCAAAACCCAATGTTTTGACTCTGAACTCCTGCAACGGCAAACACTTCCTGCTCAAAGCATCAACAACTTTGTTAGCAGTACTAGAAATATGTTTAAACACAAAAGTGAAATTTTGCATATACTTAACCCATTTGGCATGTTTCTAATTCAACCTCTCCTATTGAGTCACAAACTGCAGTGCATGATTGTCACTGTGCAAGACAAATTCTTTTGGGATCAAGTAATGTCTCCATTTCTTCAATTCTTGTATGATAGCATAGAACTCCTTATCATAAGTGGAGTACTTCAATTTCACTTCATTTAGCTTCTCGCTGAAATATGCTATCGGCCTGTCTTCTTAACTTAAGACTGCCCCTATTGCAAATCCACTTGCATCACATTTCACCTGAAATGTCTTCTGGAAATCCGGGAACACCAAAACCGGTTGTTCCATAATCTTCCTTTTCAACAGATTAAAACTCTTTTCAACCTCTGCCATCCAGTGAAAAGATTTATGCCGATTCTTCACTGTATCCATCATTTCTGCACTAATTCCATTGAAATTCTTGATGAACTTTCAGTAGAAACTAGCCAATTCATGAAAACTTCTCACCTCGAATATATTTTTCGGTGATGGCCAATTCTTAATCACTTCCACCTTATCTGGATCTATCCTCAACTCATTTTCTGAAATAACAAACCCCAAGTAAATGAGCTCTATCTTCATGAATGAGGACTTCTTCATATTAATCAACAGCTTCTCCTGCTGCAGTTTCTGCATCACCGTAGCCAAATGCTTCAGATGCTTTGCCACTGTCTCACTGAAAACCAGTATGTCATCCAAATACACAATGACAGATTTTCTGATGAACTCCCTCAGGACTTCGTTCATCAACCTCATGAAGGTACTCGATGCATTTGTTAAGCCAAATGGCACAACAAGACATTCATACAACCCCTCGTTTGTTTTGAATGCTGTCTTCCATTCGTCACCTTCTCTCATACGGATTTGATGATAATCGCTTTTCAAATCAATCTTTGAAAAGTACTTTTCTCCACTCAAGCAATCCATCAGATCATCCATCCTCGACAATGGAAATATTTACTTGATGGTTATCTTATTTATCGCCCTCGAGTCAGTACACATCCTCCAGCCTCCGTCTTTCTTCGGACTGAGTACTGTTGGAACAACACATGGAATCAAGATTTCCCTGACCAAACCTTTGTCCAATAACTTCTGGAATTGCCTTTTAACCTCTTCATTCTTTTGCGGCGTCAACCTATACACGGCTTTGTTTGGAAAACTGGCTCCTGGTATGAGTTCAATATGATGACTCACACTTCTCATCGGTGGCAATGAACGAGGTAGTTCGTCCACTACTATGTCAGTGAACTCTCCCAGCAGTTCCTAAATTTCTTCTAGTAAATCATCCACTCTCGTGCTAGTCAGAAAAATCTTCGGCTTTCTGACCACGATGAACTGTGGATCCTCCTTCTTCTTAACCTCTGTCAGAAGTTCCTTCCCACTCATGAGAAGTACTGTGTTGCTTACTTCCGGCTTCACCTCCTTATCCTTAATTGGAAGCAACATGTGTGTCCTCCCATTCTTCTCCAGGGTGTATGTGTTCATTCACCCATCATGAATCACATTCCTGTCATATTTCCATGGTATACCCAACAATAGATGACAAACATCCATGGGAATGACATCACACAAGATTTTATCATTATATCCTCCTATCTTGAATTCAACCAAGCATTGTTTAGTGACAGTTACCTGGTGTCCTTTTTGTAGCCACGAAACTCTGTATGGGCTTGGATGATCAGTCGTCTCCAGCTCCAGCTTCTCTACCATCTCCGTAGATATGAGATTATCCATGCTACCACTGTCTACGATGGCCTTGCATACCCTATCCTTGGTCTTGCAAGTAGTCCTGAAAAGTCTGGTCCTTTGGACTGAACTCTCCACCTCTTTCTCAGGTGTCAAAAGAACTTTTCGCATCATCATTGATCTTCCACCTTAAACGTCTTCTGCCTCAACATCCCGCCTTTGTGCTTCGGTGATGTGAGCTTCTCCAATGTCCTTCTTTTTCTCTAGACACTTGTAAGACTTGTGCCCATTCTTTCCAAATGTGAAGCATGTGATCACTCCACCTCTTCCTCTTCCTCTGCCTCTAGTATGAGGAAAAGTTTTGTTGTCAGCATAATCTCCTCTCTGCTCAGTATGATGTCCTCTCTGTTCAACATATTTCCCTCTCTGTGAACTTCCACCTCTCTCTGTTTGAGTCTAGGGATTCTTCCAGTCTTCCCTGGGATTTTGATATTTATCTTGGGCAACTAACTTGCCTCTGGGCTGGCTTCTGCCTCTGCCCCTCTGACTCTTCTTTCGGCTCAACTTCTCCTCTGCTTTCAGAGCCATATGATACACATCTTCCACCGTTCAGATGGTTACCATGCTCATCTCATCCTGGATATCATATCTCAGGCCATTCATATACCTGACAACTTTTTCATCATCGCTCTCCCGATGACCTGCCCTGATGTTCAGTTTATAGAACTCCTCAGTGTATTCTTTCACTGTCATCGGCTTCTGTCTCAGGTTCTGCATTCTCCTGAACAAAGTAATTTGATAATCCCTCAGGATGAATTTCGCTTTCATCTTTGTGATCATCCTATCCCAATTCTTGATCTTTTGCTTGCCCTTGCAATGTCTGTCAGCTTGTAGCTCATCCCACCACAATGCTGCATGTCCCTTCAATCTAGTGACAACATGCTTGACTTTCTTGTCCTCTTTGACATCTTCATAGTCGAAGTAAGTGTCTAGAGCTATAATCCAGTCTAGAAGCTCCTCCGCATCCAAGTTTCCTTCATAAACTGGAATGTCCATCTTTTCTCTTGCACCCATCCTTGCAATAGCTCTGATCAAACGTTCGTTTGATGCATCTTCAGTTGCAACTTCTTCTTCTCGTTCAGCCTCAATCTCGCTTTCGGAATCACTAAGATACCCTGCACTGGCTTTGCGTCTTTGCATTGTCTTCATGTCTTCGAGTCTAGCTCGGAGATCACGCATCTATCTCTCCATGACTGGATCAATCATCTTCCTGCCTCTTCTCCGCGACATTTCCCTATCCTCTGGATCGAGTGACTGTCTATCTCTCCTCGGCGACATGGTGAATTCTCTTTCTCTGCTACAGAAAGCAAAGAATAATTCTATGCTCTGATACCACTTGAAGACAATGCCCTTCCTACACAAACCGCAGGTCGGAAGGTCCACGTCAGCTCACAGGATCTTCTCTTTCCCCTTGGCCTGAAGAAATCTAATGCTCTTCTATTTCCCTATTGGGAAATCTGCACCCACAGAAATCTTCGTGGGATCCCCCTTTCTTTACAAATCGGGAGATAGGACTTCGCGACTTCGCGAATCCAAAGGTCGAGTGTTCGGTTCTGGAACCCCCAAACCATGATACAAGTCAATGCTGACCTTTTCCTTTACTCTGTCGGGACTTCTCCTATCGTGATTTCGGTACTCGCGATGTCGAGCAACTCGGTTCTCCGACCCCCGAGTCCCGATACGCTGAAACTTTGATGCGCTCGTGAGTTTGACCTTTCAACACCTTCACTCCATCAGCATTTTGGAGTTCGCAATATCGCGAATCCTGATGTTATTGTCTTGGGACTTCTCGCCATGAAACTCTGATAACTCGTGCCACCTGTCCACCCCTCTGATCCTTGTGGCCCCACACAAATATTTGGCTGTCGAGATATCATGGTTCGTGATATCGCGATCCTTGTTTCTATATTCACGGGACTTCAACCCCTGAAACCCCGATACACAATTCCACGTGCAAATCCGAAGTTCCTTGTGACTCAGATCAACGGCTCTGCCCCTCCTGAGCTTTCAACCTCTCGGGAATACCTGCAGTATCTCCCTTGCACCTCCTTGAGATCTGATGACTCATGGGATATCTCGAATCCTCCTCGAAGAACTCTAACCGTCCGTCTGTCTTTGGCGATTTTCTGCGAATGACCAAGTGTTCCTCTGTAGAACTCATCCTCTTGCATGTAAACTTACAACGCCTGTTTAAACACTTCATGGCACAACTCCCTGTGCTTCTCTTGGAAATTTCTAGAAGGTTTTATACCTCTTGAGATTTTTCCACGGCTCCAAGTTCTCAGAAAGAAGCCTCTTGATCTCACTCCTTGTAACAACCTTCAAACACTTCAAATGTTTGAAACCTTTCGACTCTGTGCACACTTGCAGCAGCATTCTCTCGACGATTCACTCGGGTTCGCAACCCTGAGACTTTTACCTGGTCTGGACACTCCTTGCACGGCTCCTGTGCTTGTCTGCACTTTTGAGAGAATGAGAACAAAAGTTAAACTACCTGAGCCCTTTGTCAACGCACTCCTTGCTTACACTTCGACTGCACTCCTTGCAGGAACTCTAGCTCAGATAGAGAAACAATTGAAACTCGTTCCTTCTTCCCTTCAGACTTCAAACTCAAACATGAAATCATATACACAACATATAAAGAAAATGTATAACAGGAAGAAAACATTCGTGAGCATATCATTCAACATGCATGCACAAAGAACAAACACGATGCCATGAATTTGAATCAAAACTTTCTTCTATTAATCCAAATATCTGTACATGGGTGTTCTTACACAGCTCTCTGCATGCTCTCTTTCTCTTCTCTAGCAATGCTCATAATGTTACAATGCACAATGAGGGTGTCTATATCCCGTTTCCCTCTTGCGCTCTAAAATTGTCCAATCTAGAATTAAATTCTATCTACCTGCATTAACTACTTTAAATGCCTGCTACCTACTAAGGATGAGAGCTAAAGGCTCAAGGTCTGATTACAATATACAAGTGCGCTTCATTAAATTGCCATATTTATGTTCGCGCATCAAATCCAAGGTAATTTCAAAATTTGTGTTGGCTTATCCAGTTGTCTTCCGCTTCTGCGCTGGATCGCTTGATGTGTTGGCGATTCTCCTGCATCATTTAATCAGGACGACATTCACTCATAGGTGTGTACCTATGGTGAAATATCCTCGTGTTGTATGTGTCCTAGTCATGGTGATTTTAAAATGAATGATAAAGACTCAAGATGCTATATTATATTACATGCAGACCCAAAGTGAGTCTAATCTTAGAGAGAGTTAATTGGCTTAGAGGGAGAGTCGCAAAAGGAGTTTCTCCTCGGTTCAAGTGGGAGAGATATGTCTCCCAATACTGACATACAAGTGCCATGAGTCTAGGATGAAGTTTTTATACTTCAAATACAAGCTTGGAATGTTGCAGAATGTCTCTCTCGTTGTGAGGGAGTGTTGATGTTTGGACAACATTGGGAAGACATTCTCTTAGAACAATAATTAATAATATATTTATTGATTATTAAATATCATATATAATAAGTAAATGATAATAATACATAGTTATTGATTATTCAAGGGATGTATCCTTTCATGGAAGGTCACCATATGCTCCCTATATATGAAACACTCATCATTGTAATAATATATATCGATCTTATCTCATATGAATAAAAACAACATCATATGCAAATTCAAATTACTACTTTATCTCAAGAATTAATTCTTTCTCATAAGCACTAAAGAACTAATTATCTCTCAACACATTATAAATAAGAGATGAAGATAACCTTTTACATGATTTGTGAGAAAATGTATCTAAAATACTTGATAATTAAAAAATGTTTTCTCACATTCACATACCTTCCATTTAATAAGATAGTAAATCATGATGCCTACATATTAATATAAGTGATACTTTCTTTTTATATAAATATTTAATATGATATTCCAATTTCAGGCTGTCTATCGGTCAACCCTATCATCAAATCAATCACTCCAATATTCAAATCCTCCACACGACAAAACACACTTTGTTTGTTTTGTGAACAAATGAATAAATACATGTCATGCTTCAACACTTCAGTCGCACATTTCAGCCACACCAGTTTTCACACACCTCTAATATCCACTTATTTTCTCTACTTTCATGTCCAACCAACACAATTTCACGCATTCTTCACAGTACATGCAACAAACTCACTCCAAACCACATAGACTTCACGCTTGTTGATCAAACATTTTGAACATATAGATTTTCCTCTCTTTGTAATAATAAACAAAAAATGATATCATAAGAAGAAATTTTTTAATGATCATTACTTCATGGCATAGCCCTCAGTCTCAACTTTGTAATGCATTTTACAAATCAAAATTTGAGTCTATATTGCCAAGATACTCATAATTGTTTCCAAGAAGTCTGACAAAGACATTGCAAGAAAACCTTCAAAGAATGAATTTTTTCTAAGTGTCCTGCCCCTTTTCCCCTCCCCTCTTCTTCCATGTGCAACACTTAGTCATTTTTATGCTTAGATTTCCCCCTCCTTTAACCTCCTCCAACAATTTCCATCTCCTCTTTATCTCCATACTTAATCATTTTCCCATTCCTCACACAGATAATTATCTGATTATTCTCCATCCATCTCCATACTTCACCATTTTTACAACTTCCCCTCTTATCCCTTCTATTCTCATCTCATACTCAGTCATTTTTTTCTTTCCACTCTACTTTCCTTCCTTAATACTCTTCTTACTCTACTCTCCATACTTAGACATTTTTCCAATATTCCACACCATTTCCATACTTAACATATTCCATACCTATCCATTTCTATACTAATCCCTTTTCCATTTTCATTTCCACATTCATTTCATAATTTTCCATTTTCCATTTTCCATTTTCTATTTCCCTTTCTTATTTCCCTTTTCCCTTTTTCTTTTCCATAATCACATAACTCATTCCATATTTATTTCCATATTTCATGTAATTCCTCCCCAACACTTAGTCAAATTATTTATGGCACGTGGAAGCGAGGTTGAAATATCCCTTAATGACATGTGGTAGTGACGTGGATGTACCCATGGGTGACACATGGATGGACACAAATTACTAGATAATGGCATGTCAGGTGACTAGGTCATGGTTTTATGTGACATGTGAGACATTTACAGGTTGATTGGGTGATGCTTGTCAGGAAATTAAAGACACTTCCACACTAATCCTAGTAGAAGAGAAGAAGAATTTAATCAAGATGAAAAATGACACAATCAATCACACAGTACACCGATATTTTACCCTGGAAACCTTTAACCAAAAAAACCAACATTCCTTTGAGAATTCTACTCTCTTATTGTCTTATTAAATTAGAATAAAAGGTTACATGTCTAACCTTGGTCCACACCTAAGACACAATTGACATCATACCCTATTGCACATGCAAGAACAACCCTATAGCCAATTCAGAATACATACATGATGGGCTCTTAAATTTGATTCTTTCTTCCACCTTATTTCAATATTATGTCATCCCATTTAACCATAAACCATCATTTTAATTTAAAAATGTTGGTATTTTATTTAAATCCCTTGATTAAAAGAAATAAAAGTAAATGATGTGAATTCATTCTTAATTTATTATTTTTAGTGTATTTTATATGGTTTTATAAATGATAAAATAATTCATGATATTGTTGGAGATAGGTGTTTCCATACATTGGATCAGGATCAAATGGATTGAGATTCGAACACTCATTTTGGCACTCATTTCCATATTTTTTCACAAGAGAGCCAACTCAAAATTACATATCAGATGAATATGATCATTCATTCGGTAGCCCAAAATTATATCAGACAAATCCAAACCTTCTTATGTCCCTTATTATGAAACTCAGAGAGCAACAGATTTGGTCGTTAGCATACTTGCAGGCATTTTTGGGAAAAACTAAAACATGGATTTTTTACCCATTATCGCCCTCTTGCTATGTCTCATATTGTACTTCAATTTAGATAGTTAAATATAGTTCCTATATTCGTGCTACAATTTTAAGACTCATTTCTTATTAATAGAAGAATTAAATGATTTTCTGGTTTTCAGAGAGAGTCGACCCTTTCAGTGGTCGACCTCTCAAGATCTATATATACTTGATCTCACTAGCATGATATGCTAGACCTAGAGAAACAATTTAAGAACTCTATGTAAAACTTGACTCTGTTATTCATTTTAATGCAAATTTACAAATTAAGTTGATTTTGTGATCAATTCGTGCACTAGAGTACCACAACTATTTGGGGGGCCCACCACTAGTCTGTGTGTCTCATTTATTTGTTTATTTAGATTTCTAACCTCTCTTTTACATGAGTTGTTCTAATTTCTCTTTACAATCATTCTCTTATAATTTCTCTATGTAATCCATTTCCTTATAACTTTTCTAATTTCCCTTTATTGTTCTAATCTCTTCTTGCAGTCATTTTCTTATAATCTCCTTTGTGTATGTTTAGCTACAGTAATCACTCTTTTTAATTGTAACTTCACGATATGTATTCAATTGAATTTTAACACCATGTTGTAAATATAAATATTCTTTGTAATTGGAGCAGTAGGAACTGAGCATGTTTATTTAGAAGTTGTTCATGACTAGTTAAAGTAGATTAAATTAGCCCCTGCAATACTGTGTAATCACTATACCTCTGTGAATATATTTCCATTTCAAGTATGCCATCATAATTTCTGACTTTAAATCCTTTTTCGGTATTTATTTCATTAGTCTAACTAGTTATAAGAACATGTGATTCGTATATTGATATTCCTTGAATGACAAAGTTTTCAATAGATTGTTTTGTATCTACTTTACATTTTTCTGTAGAAATCAATGTTCTAATATGAATTGATTAAATGAATCAAAGAGTTATATTTCCAAGTAAAAAGAGTAATTAGGATAGTAATCTTTCATTCCTAGGCTCATCTTTTGCATAATATATTCTTGCACTAGTTTCTTATTTCGGCACCGGTTTTCAATTTTTCCCTTATACTAGTTTCCGCATCTTAATTTTCTCACATTTTAAATCGCAAATAGATTTAAATCATGAATGGATAGATTAATGACCTAATTCATGAGATATGGTCACTCCATATCGCCTAGGTGACAAATTTTTCTAGTTTGTTTAATGTCTTTATTATTTGAGTGTGTGGTCGGCATTAGATTAGACTGCTAGATTAGAGATCTAGAATTGCAAATACAATGATAAAACCTCGAAATTTATGAGCCCCGGGTTGAATATTTAATGTCAAAATAGATAGCATATATTTCACTCGACATTTTTTGGCATCGTTGTCGGGGAGGTGCTAAAGGGATTAGAGCGTAGGTAGGTAGGTTGCCTTTAATTACACAACAAGGGGGAGGAGAAACTTTAAGACAAGAGGTGAGAACCTGCAGATCCATTTTAATAGGTTTCTCCAAAGCCTTGTTGTTCCCTTTCCAGAAGAGTGTTTATGTTTTCTGCAAGTTTGTTTATTAGTGTGTTTACTTTCTTGCAATTTTATTTCCTGCAAGCATGTTTATTTTCCTACAAAAGTGTGTTTCATCTTTCTTGTAAGGTGTGTTTACTTTCCCACAATTTTTTTTCCTTCAAGTGTCCTTATTTTACTGCAAGTGTGTTTTCTTTTATTTCTTTTACACAAGTTTTATTTCTTTCATGCAAGTGTGCTTCCCTTTTGTAAAGTGTGTTTATTTTTTTCTGTCGATGTGTTTACTTTCATACATGTGTGAGTTTGATTTTGTTCCTACAATCGTGTTTTGTTTTACGCTTTGATTTCTTTCCTTCAAGTGTTATTTATTTTATGCAAGTGTGGTGTGTTTGGTTTGTGCAAATCTACTTTAAGTACGTATTTCATTTTTTAGGTAGTTTTGATTAAAATATTAAAAAATATAATAATAAAACATTTTGGGTATTGTAAGAACCCAAAACACTAACCCATGTGTGAATCCACCCATCAAATAGCAGAATGGATTCAAAGGTGACCATTAGTTTGGAAGAAATTTCTCAAATCCTAGCAACAATTGGAATTTCTTATTTTCAAGAAGAACAAATATTGAAAATAGTCATGAACTTATCTTTATATACTTCAAAAACCAATCATCTAGAAGAAGAGGATCTACATGGAACAATGAAGGAGGGAATATATATTACTGTTGATGAATATCGAGATTACATCAAAGTTTGGTTTCAAGAGGTCATCATGTTGCAATACCATTCTCTTCTACAACAACTTCTAATGCCAAAACAAGTAGGTTGGTTGGTTCTTCATATCTTGGTAATCCCTGCAGTTACTTTTTCGTATTTGGATATGGGTATGTTTCTTATTCTACTTCGTACATGATTACATTGGAAAGGTTCTTACACTTGAATAAACATTTTCCTTTCTTTTTAGGTAGAGTAGGATAATGAATAAAATTTGCATCATGTTAGTTTAGTATCAAGTTAATGCAACATCTCTTTGGGTTTTATTTTTCAATAAAGGATCTAAGATGAAGATAGCATTGATAATTTAATACTAGAAACCAAAAAAAATATGGATCTTTATTTCCCTTATTACATGCATATTTCAGACCATTAATAACAACAATAGAATGAATTCCAATGTTTAAAGCACTATGAGGATTTAATAAAACCTTAAGGTCTTCATAATAATACCCCATGGTAACTTGTACATCCCAAGAGTTGTACCAAATCTATTTATTCAATCATCTTTACCAAATAGTAGAATGAGAGTGAATGAAACTTCTACTTATGAGGGAACACTACTATAATATTATATGAAGAAGATAGACTTAGGGAATAGAGACATCTTTAAGTCATTCTCTTATGGCCTCATCCACTACACATTAATTAAGTTTGACAATGATATGTCCTTGAAATAATATAAATGCATAAGTCTATTTTTCATACGAACAATCTTTTATGGGAAATTTAAAGAGTTTCCTCCAACCCATATACCATCCCATTTCATAAAAAAGTTTTCAAATTTTCCTCCCCATATCATTGCGAAAGCAATACATACATACAATTCTTAAGGGTGGTGGTAAAGGATGCAATATGGGTGTAATAGGCTAACCCGCTGGGATACTGTGTAGGTCTGCTGGTTGTGGGTATTGACCTGTGATATGACTAGGAAAACCTATCAGGATACTGAACTGGGTTGATGGAAATGGGTCATTATTCCTAGAAGAGGATATTTCTTAGATATCAAAGTTACCCCATCAGGGTACTACACAGGATTTTTGGAAATGGATTTTGACTTTGATGTCTTTTACTATGCTTAATCTATATTTGTCTATATGAACGACATACTTGTGTAAATCCTTAAGAAGAAGCATGCATGGTTGAACAAAAGGGATAGTTAAATATCATCTAATTCCCATTTGAGAATGTCCATAAGATGATCTTAAGACCCTTTCCTTTAATTAATACTATATCTAGGATGTCACTATCCATGAAGTGGGACCCATAAGTGTAACGGTTTAATGAACTCAAATGCAAACTTTATCAATATTACTTGAATGAAAGTAAGCCTTCAAAAATAAGATAGGGATGGTTGGTTTTCTATGATTTTTTCCATGTATTAAAGACCATTTATACCCTCATGTTTTCTTGTTTAAGGAAAAAATCCCCTATCATAACTTATATGGTCCTCGCAAGCATACACTGTTACTAGTTGATAAGATTGTATGCATGGGATATTTCAATTCCAAAATTTATAATTGTTTTGGTTTTATCATTCCATAACATTAATAATTATAGAATTAATACTTATTTTTCTAATTTCTATTTTTTTTATAATAATGTTGGATTCCTTCTATTGAATATTTCCTACAGTTGTTGTTGAAAATACAAAGTTTTTGAAATGAATAAAATGCCAGTTCCAATTTGTTCATGGCACAAGGATGTGACATATCTTCGGTCTGGGAGCTTGATGGGATTTTAAATTTGATTCTTTTTTCCACCTTATTTCACTATTATGTCATCACATTTAACCATAAACCATCACATTTACTTTAAAAATGTTGGTCTTTTATTTAAATCCTTTGATTAAAATAAATAAAAGTAAATGATGTGAATTCATGCTTAATTTATTATTCTTAGTGTATTTTATATGGTTTTATTAATGATAAACTAATTATTGATATTGTGGGAGATAGGTGTTTCCATACATTGGATTAGGATCAAATGGCTTGATATTCTAACACTCATTCCCATATTTTTACATAAGAGAGCTAGCTCGAAATTACATATCAGACGAATCCATCCCTTCATTCGGTAGACTGAATTTATATTAGGCATATTTGGACCTCTGTATGGACCTCCATCTGGCCCTTATTACGGAACTCAGAGTGCAACAGATTTGGCCATTAGCATACTTGCGGGCATTTTCGGGAAAAAGTAGAACATGGGATTTTTACCCATTATCGCCCTCTTTCTATGTCTCCTCTTGTATTTTGATTTATAGAGTTAAATATAAATCCTATATTCGAGCTATGATTTTACGAATCATTGTCTGTTAATAGAAAATTTAAACGATTTTCTGGTTTTGAGAGAGAGTTGACCCTTTCAATGGTCGACCTCTTAGAATCTATATATACTTGAGCTTGATAGTATGATAAGATAGACCTAGTGAAACAATTAAGAAATCTATGTAAAACTTGGCGTTATTATTCATTTTAATGCAAATTTATAAATTAAGTTGAGTTTGTGATCAATATGTGAGCTGGAGTACCACAAATGCTCGGGGGGTCCACCAATAGTCTCTGTGTCTCATTTCTTTGTTTATTTAGATTTCTAACCTCTCTTTTATATGTTTTTTTCTAATTTATCTTTACATCCATTCTCTTATAATTTATCTGTATAATCCATTTCCTTATAAATGTTCTAATTTCCTTTTATTGTTCTAATATCTTTTTGCAGAAATTTTCTTATAATCTCCTTTATGTATTTTCATCTATAGTAATCATTGTTTTTAATTGTCACTTCACTGTATGTATTAACTTGATTTATTCACACCATGGTGTAAATATAAATCTTCTTTGTAATTGGAGAACGAGGAACTGAGCATGTTTATTAAGAAGTTGTTCATGACCAGTTAAAGTAGATTAATTTAACCCATGAAATACTTTGTAATCACTATACCTCTGTGAATATATTTCTAGTTCAAGTATGAAAACATAATTTATGACTTTAAATCCTTTTTTGGTAATTAGTTCATCAGTCTAGTTGGTTATAAGAACATGTGTTTAGTATATTGATATTCCTTCAATGAAATTTTTTTCAATAGATTGTTTTGTTTCTACTTTACATTTTTCTGTAGAAATCAATGTTCTAATCTGAATTGAGTAAATGAATCACAATGTTATATTTCTAAGTAAAATGAATAATTAGAATAGTTATCGTGCATGCCTAGGCTCATCTTTTGCATAATAGATTCTTCCACTAGTTTGTTATTCTGGTACCAGTTTTCAATTTTTCCCTTATACTGGTTTGCACATATTAGTTTTCTCACATTTTAAATTGCCAATAGCTTTAAATCACCAATTGATAGATTAATAACCTAATTCGTGAGATATGGTCACTCCATGTCGGGTTTCTTCCCTAGGTGAAAAATTGTTCTAGTTTGTTTAATCTCTTTATTATTTGAGTGCATTGTTGACATTAGATTAGGTTTCTAGATTAGAGATCTAGACCTGCACATATAGTGCCAGAACCTCGAAGCTTACGAGCTCCGGATTGACAATTGAATGTCTAAATAGATAACATATATTTCACTTGACAATACGCATGACCAGAAACCTACAGTTCCACATGCATTAACTTGCAAAAGTGCATTAAATGATTACCTTACAAAAAAATCCTTTACGACCTTACAACACACCTCTTTATAAGATTTACAACAAGAAAAATCATAAATATTGGAACGCAACAATGATTATATATCCATGCATATCATTGGATAAAAATATCGTAAATCTTAGGATTTTGTTCCAGTCAAATCAAAGTCATTTTTATCAGTAGAATATCAATCATCATTCATTCAGTTTCTAGTCGAATGTATCACACCTGCACTTCAATCTCTTGTCAGTTGACTTGACGTCTATATATTTGAATTTGACTTTACCTATTTGAATCCCTCAACCTTTGACTTATTGTCGGTCTACCTTAACTTTGACCTTCTGTCGATGTTGTCGATCTACCTCAACTTCGATCGTGAGTCAATTCAGCTCGACTAGACATTCACTTCAAATAATAAAACAACCCAAAATTCTCCCACTTGTATTATTTGTTGAAACAAGAGATTCCTGAACTTTTGCTCATAGACCCAAGGTAGTGATTCCCATTACCTCTCTCCACCAACAGAACTTCACATCACTCACATACTTGGTCAACGAGTTTTCTATGTTTTCCAATGTGTCTACTTCTTCCAGTAGCACCTTGTTACTTTCCACCATGTGGTGCAGACCCCCCTTCTCTCATAAGGGATACACAACCTCTTGGTCAAGATATTCATTTTAAAATTCGAATGACTCCCTGATACCTTGTTGGTCTTGTGTTGTATTAGACACAGGTCCTCTTGCTCCATATGCAGGCTCCACGATACCCACGACCTTCCCTTTTGCGTCCTCTGAAATATCAGAGTGGGAGTTATCACCTTTCCTCTCGGCCCCTTCTCAGATGATACCTTAGGTGATGAACTCATGATTATGGGCACAGTCACAAGTGGTTTGAAGCCAAACTACTTTTGGGCCCACAATCCTCCTCAAGCCTCCTCATGTCTCCCTGGAGAAACCACAGTATGTAATAATAAAGAGATTAAACAAACTAGAAAAATCATACTGTCAACATTAGATATACCTGATGCTAATAATGTTATTGATTGAAATGTGATTCAGGTGGAGCAAGAAGGCGCTTTTCAAGTGCATCTGGTATGCATTCTAGACTGGAAAATAAAAAATCTCCCAAACCAAACCATAGGGATTGTAAAGGTCCAATGGACCTGGTACGGTCCTGAGGATACTACTTGGGAGCATGAGGATGCAATGCGAGCAGAATACCAGCATTTTTTTGAGGATTTTTGAAATTTTGTTGTATATGGGTACATGATGCACTGAGGACAGTGCATACATTGTTAGAATATGAAATGTTGTGCTCATTTTACCATTGACAATACCCTTGTCACCCAACCATAGGCCGAAGCCACCCTCCGATCACCTTAACCTTGACAAAGAAAATAATCCTAGTAGAAATCCAATATCCAAGAGAGACTAATGCACCAAGAAATAAGTAACCAAGCTAATCAGATATTCCCACCCAAAAACTGGTGCAACACCTTCTCCAGGACTTGCACACAAAACTGTTGGACTGCAATGCGCAGAAACTATTCTCTGCAATTATGAGAAGTGTGAATAATGAGAGACTGGGGCCCTGTATTTATAGTAATTATGGCAGGCTTGCTTGGGCTGACTTCTCCTTTTGGGTACTAATTAATTCATATTAGTTATATTTCTGCAACTGACATCTTGTCTAGGGTTTCCTTCATTTCTTTGCTTCCTTCCAGAACATTCTAATATTGTCAAAGGTCACAATAGAGATTGATACCTCCCGAAGATACCATAATATCAACACTCCCTCCTAGCTAGGGAGGTATGGTCTTGAGCACAAATAGACCATTCAACTGGTAGTATCATGAGCATTGTCATTATTATCCAACTGGATAATCTCCTATGACAATTGGTACAATATCAATTGATAGAACACAACCGTGTCTATCCACAGTAGTACACAACTACTCAAACCGTGACACATAGTCACAAACAGTGGAACATATACACCACAGTAGTATATCATGAGCATTGTCATTATTATCCAACTGGATAATCTCCTATGACAATTGGTACAATATCAATTGATAGAACACAACCGTGTCTATCCACAGTAGTACACAACTACTCAAACCGTGACACATAGTCACAAACAGTGGAACATATACACCACAGTAGTATATCTCTACTATCTGGAGACAGACAGTCTCCATAACAATCATCTAATGACAATCTTCACACAAAATATTGTTTAAAATAAACCAAACCATCTGGGCCAATCTTTCACTCACATCTATGAGATCTGAAAGAATATTTTCCCTTAGTATAGAACATCAACAATGGGCTATCTGCCCTATTCTTCACAAAACAAGGAAGAATGATTGTTTCTGATTTCTAAGCCTGGACCATTCCTCACCCTGGGCCATTCCTCCTACACTAATCAAAGTGCACCTTGAAGAGAATTTATAAACCCTAAGGAATGTCTATCCTTGATCGCTGAGCCTGGACCATTCCCCACCCTGGGCCATTCTTCCTACACTAATCAAAGTGCACCCTGGAGAGAATGTATAAACCCTAAGGAATGACTGTTCAGACCATTTCCTCTATTAACCACAAGAGGAAAAGAGTGCCCTGTATCAACCTCCAAAATAGACCATTCCTCATGTTAACCACAATGAGAAATCGTTGTCCAACGAGGCGGGCCAGTATTCTTCAGTAACCCTCAAGAAGAGAGACTTCCCTAGACCACTCCCCATGTTAACCATAATGGGAAGTTGTTGTCTATGATACATCACAAATCTGGACCATTTCCCATGTTAACCACAATAGGAAATCGATGTCCATCAGAAATCTCAATCCACTTTCCGAACAGGAAAGAATCTGTCCGAGCTAGACTATTTTTCAATCACAAAATAATTTTTTTCAATAATATTTCCAGTGCTCCCTCCCAACCTGGAGATTCATTTCTTCCCTTTCAACTAAGGGAGTTATTTCCACGATCCCCATATTCTCTCAGAAATATGAAAACTTTATTTTGGATAGAGGTTTTTTCAAGATATATGTTGTCTGCTCATCAGTGGGGATATACTCGAGCTTTACCTCTCCTTCTTGGAGTTTATCTTGAATAAAGTAGTATTTGATCTCAATGTGTTTCAACCTTTCATGAAACACGGGATGTTCTGATAATATTATACAACTTTGATTATCACAATATATTATGGTTGATTCTGGAATCTGATCAAATGAATCAGAGATTAACTTTCTTAACCATATTGCTTCTGTGCATGCTTCATATGCTTCCATATACTCTAATTCTATTGTGTTGAGTGTGACAAACTTTTGTTTCCTACTGCCCCAAGATATCATAGCGGAGCCCAAGATGAAATACATACCTGAAGTGCTCTTTTTGTCTTTTGCACTTCTTGACCAATTAGACACTGTGAATCCATGAAGCTGTATATCGCTCGATGCAGTATATCTCAAACCATAGTTTATTGTCGCATGAATATATCTTAATACAATCTTTGCAGCTATCGAATGTTCATGTCTTGGTTCCACCTGGAACTGGCTTAGTGTATTTATGGAAAAGCAAATGTCTGGTTGAGTATTTACCAAAAACATCAATGACCCAATTAGTTGTCGATATAGAAATGGGTCTACTGTATCAGAATATGGATCTTTCACTTTTCTTATATCCACATTCCTAGGAGTGTCCATGGAATTACAATCCATCATTCCAAATTTCTGAAGGATCTTTATTGCATACTTTCCTTGTCCAAGGAATACTTCAGCATGCTTCTTCCATACTTATAGTCCCAAGTAATAATGCATTGAGACCTAGATCTTTCATATCAAATTCAGAAGCAAATTCCTTCTTGCACTGGATGATGAGAGACTCTTCACCTGTTATGAATAGATTGTCAACATATAGTAGTAGGATTACAGGTGCATTGTCCACAACTTTATAGTAAAGGTTTAGATCTGCATGACTCCTAGAGAAACCAAGTCTCATTAGATAGATGTCCATTCTGGCATACCAATCCCTTGGATCTTGCTTGAGTCCATATAGATCTTTCTTTAATTTGCAAACATGAGTGTCTCTAGAATGTACCTCAAACCCTTGAGGTTGTTCAATATATACGCATTCTTCAATAGCTCCATTGAGGAAAGCTGTCTTTACATCCATTTGATGTAAGTTCCATCCCATGGAAGCGGCAAGAGATATGATCGCTCTGATGGAAGTATATTTAGCCACTGGAGAAAATGTCTCATCATAATCTTCTCCCTCATTTTGGGAGAACCCTCTAGCTACGAATCTTGCCTTGTATTTATCCACGCTTCCATCTGTTGCATGTTTGAGCTTGTACACTCATTTTGAAGTTACCACAGATTTTTCTTTAGGTCTTAGTACGATTTCCCATACCTCATTTTTCATAATGGATTGATTCTCTTCCGTCATAACTTCTTTCCATTGTTCCTTTTGAACTGCTTCTTCAAATGTGGTAGGTTCTTCATCTAGAAGATTCGTCATGTATGCTGCATAACTTGAGAATCTTTTAGGTATTTTACTCTTTCTGAATGTTCCTTTTGGAACCTTGAGTATTTATGTGTCTTGTAAGGTAGCTTCAATCCAAGCTGGTATTTTCTTGGTTTTAGGTACGATATCTGAATTAATGTTTTCACATGGCTCCATAGGATGATTAGGTAGTTCCTTTTTCGTCATTTTCATTTTCTGTTCTTTCTTCGTTAAGTTCTTCAATCTCTTATTCTTCTAAATTTCTTCTATGGATCTGTTATTTATTTCTACTACACCATTTTGTTGAGGATTATGAGGAACAATCAGCTCCCTCCTAATCCCTGCCAATTTGTAGAATGAAACAAATTCCTTTGATGTGTATTCTCCACCATTATTGGTTCTTAGTGTATTGATCTTCTTATTCATGAGATTTTCTATTTCTACTTTGAACTCTTGAAACTTGTTGAATACTTCGTCTTTTGTCTTGAGTAGATATAACCAAGTCTTTCTTGAATAGTCATCTATGAAGATTACATAGTAAGAAGATCCTCCTAGATATTTTAGTGGCTTTGGACCGAAAACATCTGAGTGTATTAGATCTAGAATCTCCTTAGATATGTTGTTGCTGCTTGGGAATGGTATCTTGATATTATTCCCAAGAGTACACCCTTTGCAGATTCCTTCATGTGTAGACTACAACTCTAGTATTCCTTCAACCATCCTTTTGAGAAAGGGTAATGATTTATAGTTAATGTGAGCATACCTTCTGTTCCAAAGCTCATTGGGGTTGACTTCATTGTGTACAAGAGCTTCTTCATTTTGTTCTAGTAGTCTATACAGATTTCCTTCACAAATTACAATAACCCTAGCATTCTCTATGTTGGAGTCGTTATGACATGATAACACTTTTCCATACACAAAAGATATTCTATTTCCCTTGTCTTCTAGGCAAGATATCGATACAATATTCTTTTCTAAACCAGGTACATATAAAACATTTCTTAAGTGAACATAGTTACCTGTTTTCATTTTGATGGAGGCTTGTCCAAATCCTTCCACGGGGTAAGTGGTTTTGTCTCCAAGCTCTACCTTGTACGAGGTCTTCTTCTCATTTAGACTTGAGAGTCTGGCTTGATCTCTTTTCATGTGCCTAGAATCTCCACTATCGATTATCGACATGTCATCTTCAATCGTTCCAGTAAGTGTTGAGTAGTGTAAAAGACTGATCGTTTCACTCATGTCTTTCGTTGACTGGTAACTGGTCATGCCTTGATCCAAAACTTCAACTTCGTCATTTCTGTCTTCTGAGAGAGACAAAAGGTGCACTAAGTTAGAGTGCATCCGAATATCTTCTTTTCGAGTGATATGCTCCATCACAAGGTGCCGGATCTAAGATTAGGGTTTCCGCAACTGCTTCTGCTAGTAACCCTAGCGACAGTGTCTTTGGAAGCTACTCCTGCTAGTAACCCTAGTGGAATTTCCTCATCAAGCTCAATATCCTAGCGGCTATGCTTTCTTCCAACATTTATACTGAATGAAGGAGGTTTGGCCCCATAATCTATTAGAATATGAAAGATTGTGCTCGTTTTACCATTGACAATACCCTTGTCACCCAACCATAGGCCAAAGCCACCCTCCGAGCAACTTGAACTTGACAGAGAAAAGAATCCTGGTAGCAATATAATAGCCAAGAAAGGCTAATGCACCAAGCAAGAAGTAACCAAGCTGATCAGATAGTCCCACCCAAAAACTGGCGCAATACCTTCTCTAGGACTTGCACACAAAAATGCTGGACTGCAGTGTGAAAAAACCACTCTCTGCAATTCTGAGAACTGTGAATAATGAGAGACTGACACCCTGTATTTATAGTAATTATGGAAGGCTTTCCTAGGTCGAATTCTCCTTCTAGGTACTAATTTATTCATATTAATTATATTTCTGCATCCGACATCTTTTCTAGGGCTTCCTTCATTTCTTTGCCCCCTTCCGAAACATTCTAATCTTGCCAAAGGTCACAATAGAGGTTCATACCTCTTGAAGATACCATAATATCAACATAAATAAGGGGAGGGGATTGTAATATCCCTAAGGCCAAACCCAATTGTAAGTATAAATGAAAATGTACTTAATTTGGCAAGTTGTTTTTATATCATTTTGTATGCACTTTCCATGGCATAGTGTGCACAGGTACTGTGTAGTAAAAGGATGAAGTGTGCACATTATTGGATACCACGTGCAAAAACTTAAGTGCATGCGATCTTGAGGCTAGGGAGCCTTTTGTGTATATGATGCGTTTTATAGGTTGGTGAGCTAATTACTATAAGCTAGGATACTTATGTTTTTATTAGGCCAGAGAGCCTAGATGCTAAAGGCCAGTGCGCCTATTTTTGTATATGTCTCATAATTAATATAAAATACATTGTTGTGCACAAACCAACCATGATAAAAGAGATGGGGGACTAAACTCCACTAGTTAGGGAAAGGGAGGGGACTAAAAGTTAAGGAAAAGGGCTAAGCTAGGGAGCTTAAGCCAAAAAGGAATATTATATTAATATTTCTTAAATCATAAAGTATAGATAATTATTTTATCCTAAGTTCTAAAGTTGGAGACAAGTGGGCCAAAGTAGCTCCCAACATGACAAGTGTCATGTTGGGGACATGCATACATATTGTTGGGACTTATTTCATTTTCAGACACTCTTCCATCATTCAACCATCATTCAGCCATGACTCCATGACCATTTTCACTCACACAGTTAGTTATCTTTCAGACATTCATTTCATTGTACCGGAACCGTATCCATATCCATATATGTTGGTGTAGCTGTTAGCTTGGGATCTGGACTGAAGAAGTAGGTTGTCAAGCCCGTGGGATACTGAAGAGGCGAGTTTTTAGGCCCATGAGAAATTTCTCTCTAGATGAGAGAATTGTTGGGGAATTGATTTCCTGAAGGTGCTAAACTACAGTTGTAGGGCTCTGAGACTTCTTGTCCGACCTGTTGTTGAAGCCCTGGAAGGGAAGCGGGGTAGCCGAGGGACTGTTGAGTAGAGAAGGGGAAAAATTCTTGGGGTGGGACAGGCATGTGGGGAATGAGGGACTGTAGTCTATTAGTTGGGTAGCACCTAAGACAGAGTCTTCATGTTTTCTATGAGCCTTTAGCTTGGTTAGGAATCCCTTTACCTTGGTGGAGTTTATTCCCAGCTCGGGGGTGACTCACTGTTGAGAGTGATGAATAGTGTGGTCTAAGGTTGGGAGGTTCGTGGATGGTCTGGATGCAGTTGGTGAAATTCTTACCAAGATAAGTGTTAATTGTGTGATAAATTTACATGTTGCACTTTTATTTACGTGCTTATTTTTATGGGTTTCTCCTATGCATGATTATAATTGTCTGTATGTTTATGGGTATTTCCTGTATATGTTACATGTCTTTGTTTATTATTATTTCAGTATGAATTCATGAATTTACATAAAGTATTTTTATGTTACATTTTATATATATGTTTCCGCAAGAGCTCTGTGTGTATATAATTTAATTGCATGCAGTTCATAAAAGTTATGTGGCATAGCTCAGTATGATGTTGGGTTCGTTACAATATGTTCTGCAGAGAGAACGGAAAGAGTTCTCTAGCATAGTGTGGCATGACATGGATGGTCGGGGACGTTACATCATGGTATCAAAGGTAAGTAAAGCGTCTGAGTAGTGGCATTTCCCAACCTGTGGGTGGCTGGGGATGTTACAACATGGTATCAGAGCTACAGTTTTCAACAACGAGCCTATATGGGCCGAAAAAATTGAGTTGAAGTGAAATTTCACAGAGGATTTATTTCGAAGTGGCCAAGTGTCGAGTTGTAGAGCATCTAGCTACAATATGGTACATAAATTGAGAAAAATTTGGCCATGTGGTGAGATATTCCTAATTTAATATCTGTTCTAGCAATTTCGAACCTGGAATTGGTTGAATTTGAAGTTACAATGAAGCCATGATAGTTGGAGCAAGATTAATAAATAAAATTCTCAATTTGTGAATTGATTTTGGGGAAATTCGGTCTACAAATTCCCAACCACAATGATTTGTTGTTGCAAAGGTTGAATTGGTGTTATTGGGGTGAAATTGAATGAATTTCATAGTGTGTGCAAGTTAATGGCACGAGAGAGAAGTGATACACAATGGTTTTAAAGTGCGTGAAGAACGATTTAGCTTGTGTTGTTGTTGTGCATGGTGAATATGGGTTCACAGGTTGATATATGTGTGCACGAATTTGATTCAAGGGTGAACATCAACAAAAAAACAATGATTTTTGTGACGTTTTATATCATTTGAACGTCATCTTTTTGCAGCGTGTTTTTGAGGGCCTTAAGAGCATTTTTAGCAACTCAAAAACCACAAGAAAGAGATGTACCAAAGATACACTCTAACTTTGCATCTCAAATAAAGGAACTCCGAGATATCTTTCTAATAGTGTAAACCATTCGTCAAACAAATCTTTTTTGAGAAAGTTACAACTTAAACAATGGAGGGTAAAATATAAGACCCAACTAATTTCAAATGAGCATCACTTTCTAATCTAGAGTCAGAATTGAGAATGTGAGTAGGTGTTGGAAAGATCTTGAACAATGGAATCTAAATATCCACCTATAAAATTGATCTGGGCATTCAAATTTCCAAGAGATCATAAGAAAGAGTTATGATATATTATTGAACCAAAATGGTTCATATTTTTCATGAAATTGTTGAAACAGTTAGTCTGACAAAGTTTTGTCGGCTGCACATTTTGCAGAGTTAACAACAACTAGATTAGATCAAGATCAGTGTAGATTCCATAGGAATGAAAGAGGCACAGGGGACTTACAACCAGGAAAATGAAATTAGAGGAATGGATGTCGATTTGGGCATTGAAGGAACAAACTCCAATGGACATGGAGGAGAAAAGGATGAAAACATGAATATGGTAGAGACCATTAAAAATTTGCATAAGGATGTCCAAAGCCATAAAGATGATAATGAAAGGATTATGTGAGCCAAGGAGAAGTAGGATGACTTCAACATGAAGTTATTGGAGAGCTTGAATAGAATAGAAAATAAATTGGACAAGGAGAGTGGCTCAAGCAAATTGGGAAGTCACAAGTCTCCTGATGGGAAAAGAAGAAAAATAAGTGTTAGCAGACATCACCATCACTCCCTGAAGCATTCCAATAAGAGATCACACAGCAGCTCAAGTCCATCCCCTATCAGAAATCATAAGAGGGATAGGATGGATGAGCTACAGGGAGAAATGAACAAAAGCAAACCTCGTACATTTGATGGTGAGCACAAGAATGATGAAGATGCAGAGACATGGTTGTTGGGCATGAGAAAGTATTTTCAATTGAAAAATTATTCTTCTCATGCAGAAGGTAGAATTTCCATCTATCAACTCAAGGGAAACACATCCATGTGGTGGGATCAGATTGTGTAGGTGCAACACATTAAAGAGAAAATTGTTACTTGGAGGGAATTCAAGAATTATTTTGAGAAGAAATACTCGACTAAGAGATACTATGACAAGAAAATGAAAGAGTTCTTTAAAATCAAGCTTTGGGAGTATGACAATGAATGAATATTAAAAAAGGTTCTTAGAACTGTTGAAGTATGTCTCTTTAATCAAGGATGAGACAATTAATATTCATAGGTATTTGAGTGGATTACCATCATTCATCAGTGAAAAAATATAGTATGATGATCCCAAGACATTGGAAGAGACCATAAGGCAAGCTAAATGCCTATATGATCAACAAAAAGAAAGGCCAACTTTCCAAAAAACTTGGGAAGACAAAAATAAATTCAAGATGGATCAGAGGAAGAAGGGATCTAAGCCACCCTTCTTTAGAAATAATCCATAGGTACAAAAAACACCTAAAGAAGCTAGAACAATTGACATACGGAGTCAAAGGCCAAGGAAGCCACCTATTCAATGTTGGGATTGTAAAGGAGATCACATGTTAAGAGATTGCCCTCACAGAGGTGAAAAAGGAAGGACTGTTCACAATGTACAACAAGCTGGAATAGTGGAGGACATGGGCAGAAATGTACCAAGGATCTATGCAGCCCTGGATAACAAGCACAAAGAGTGTCAGTCACACATGATTGAAGTGAAAGTTATGATCAACAACCAAACCATTGCTATTTTAATTGATTCAGGATCTAGTCATAGTTATATAGATCCTAAGATGGTGGAAAGTTTACATTTACCAAGAAGAAAGCGTGGAAAATCTTGGTTGGTGCAGCTGGTTACAGGAGCCAAAAGAAAGGTTAATGATATGGTTAAGTCATGTCTTATGTACATGAATGGATTGAACACCAAGGCAGATTTGAACATCTTCCCTTTAGGTTCCTATGATTGTCTAATTGGGATGGATTGGTTGGACAAACATCATGCTATCCTAGAGTATCATAAAAAGGAATTCACATGCTTGGATGAGGAAGGAAACCTAAGAAAAGTGCAAGGAATTCCCAGGGTAGTAACCATCAGATAAATTGTAGCATTGCAGCTGAAGAAATGTTATAGGAAAGGGTGTCAAATATTTACAGAACATATGGAAGAGACACCTAGAGATAAGGTGCCAAATTTGGAAGATCATGCAGTATTAGAATAATTTGAAGATGTGTTCAAGGAGGTACCAGGACTACCCCCAAAGTGAGATATTGATTTCTCTATAAATTTATTGCCTGGAGAAAGTACAATGTCAAAGATGCCTTACAGAATGAGTACACCAGAGCTGAAGGAGTTACAAATGCAGCTTGAAGAACTTCTGAAGAAGGGGTATATACTCCCAAGTGTTTCACCTTGGGGTGCCCTAGTCTTGTTTGTGCATTGATTTCAGACAGCTGAATAAAGATGGAACATTAAGATTGTTCATTGATTTCAGACAGTTGAATAAAGTGACTGTTAAGAACAAGTATCCTCTACCAATGATTGATGATATTTTTGATCAGTTGAAGGATGCAAAGATATTTTCAAAGATAGATCTCAGGTCAGGATACCATCATGTAAGGATTAAAGAGGAAAACATCAACAAGACCACCTTCAAGACAAGGTATGGTCATTATGAGTTCACAGTGGTGTCATTTGGGTTGTCAAATGTAGCAGTTGTTTTCATGTGCTTAATTAATGGTGTTTTCCGAGAATATTTAGACAAGTTTGTCATTGTCCCTTTGGATGACATTCTTGTATATTCCAAGTCATAAGAAGAGCATGAGAATAATTTGAGGATGGTGTTGCAAGTATTAAGGGAGCATCAGTTGAATGCCAAATTGATCAAGTTATCATTTTATCAGAAGCAAGTTCATTATTTGGGGCATATCATTTAAAAGGATGGGATAGCAGTGGATCCTAAGAAGATATAATCCATTAGAAAATGGTCAACGCCAAAGAATGTGATAGAGGTCAAATCATTCATGGGCCTTCCAGGCTACTACAAGAGATTTATTGAAGGATTCTCAAAGATTGCACACCCAATCACTTGCTTGTAAAGAAAGAGTGTGAAGTTTCATTCGACATTGGATTGTGAAAAGAGTTTCCAACAATTGAAACAATTTTTAACAAGTGCTCCAATACTAAAGATTGCAGACCCAAATGAAGACTTCATTGTATGCATAGATGCATGTAAAGAGGGACTTGGTGGAGTACCCACTCAAAATGGGTTTGTTATATGTTAGGAATCAAGGAAGTTAAAGGAGCATGAAATACACTATGCCACTCATGATTTGGAGTTGGTAGCCATAGTGCATGCCTTGAGGAAATGGAGAGACTACCTCATGGGAAAAAGGTTTGAGCTAAGAAAATACCATAATGGTCTGAAATTTTTATTTGATCAACCAACTCTAAATGCTAGGCAAAGCAGATGGTTATAATTTCTAAGTGAATATGACTTTGATATAAAGCATATCAATGGGAAAGAGAAAAAAGTGGTTGATGCACTTAGTAGAAGAGTGAATTAAATGCATGCTACAACCATTAGCATGTACCAATCAGATTTGAAAGAAAAAATTACAGAGGCTGCCAAATCATATTTGCAATACAAAACATTAGTAGAAAAATTATAGCAAGGTAATTTGCAATAGAAAATTGAAGATTACAGGCTAGATATTGATGAAATTCTCATGTACAGGGGCATAATTTATGTACCAAATTCCCAAGAGTTGAAAAATATGATATTGAGAGAAATGCATAATGTGCCTTATGCTGGGCACCCAGGATATCAGAAAAATATTGTAGTTGTCAAAATCCAATATTATTGGTCATGCATGAAGAAAGAGGTTGTTGATTTTATTGCTAGATGTTTGGAATGTCAAAAGGTAAAGGTTGAGCTTAGACACCCAACTAATTTGCTACAGACATTACCCATTCCTGAGTGGAAATGGGAAGTTGTAATAATGGATTTCATCACTAAACTACCCAGAACAAACAAACAACATGATTCTATCATGATAGTGGTGGATAAGATTACTAAAGCTACCCATTTTATTCCAGTTAAGCTCACTCACAAGGAAATGAACATTGTCGATGTTTATATGAAGAAAAATTTCAGATTACATGGCATACCAAAGACAATTGTGTCTGACAAACATACAAAATTTACCTCAAAATTTTGGAAAGGATTATTTAATGGATTTGGAAAAAATTTGAATTTAAGTACAACTTATCATCCATAATCAGATGGACAAACATAGAGGGTGAATTAAGTGATTGAAGATATGTTGATGATGTATGTGATGGATAAACCATCAAAATGGGAAGACTACCTACACTTGGTAGTGTTTGCTTATAACAATGGGTACCAAGAATATCTAAAGATGATCCCATTTGAGACACTTTATGGTAGAAAGTGAAACACACTAGTAAGTTGGGATAAGCCAACAAACAGAGTAGTGGTTGGACCAGATTTGCTCAGGGAAATGGAGGAGCAAATGATAAAAATAAAGAAAAATTTAAAGGCTGCCCAAGGCAGGAAGAAAAGCTATACTGATAAGGGAAGAACTCACAGAGAATTTAAAGTGGGTGACCATGTATTCTTGAAAGTGAAGGCCAACAAAAGTTCCCTGAAGTTGGGAAATTGTTCAAAGTTGGCAGCTCACTAGTGTGGGCCATTTGAAATCCTAGAGAAGATTGGTCCAGTTTCTTATATGATTGCATTGCCTGCATCTATGTCTATTCATAATGTATTCCATGTATCTTTTCTCAAGAAATATATACCTGATGCTAATCATGTTATTGATTGGAATATGATTCAGGTGGAGCAAGAAGGCGCTTTTCAAGTGCATCAGGTACGCATTTTGTACTGGAAAATCAAACAGCTCTGGAACCAAGCCATACGGATTGTAAAGGTCCAATGGACCTAGTACGGTCCTGAGGACGCTACTTGGGAGCATGAGGATGCAATGCGGGCAGAATACCTGCATATTTTTGAGGATTTTTGAAATTTTGTTGCATATGGGTACATGATGCACTCAGGACAATGCATAAATAAGGGGAGGGGATTGTAATATCCCTAAGGCCAAACCCAATTGTAAATGTAAATGCAAATGTACTTAAGTTGGTGAGTTGTTTTGATATCATTTTGTATGCACTTTTCATGGCATAGTGTGTGCAAGTACTGTGCAATAAGAGGATGAAGTGTGCACATTCTTGGATACCACGCGCAATAACTTAAGTACGCGCAATTTTGAGGCCAGGGATTCTTTTGTGTATATTATGAGTTTTATAGGTTGGTTAGCTAGTTATTATAAGCTATTATGGTTACTTTTTGATTAGGCCGGAGAGCCTAGATGTTAATGGTCAGTGCACCTATTTTTGTATATGTCTTATAATTATTATAAGATACATTGTTGCGTGTAGACTGACCAAGATAAAAGAGATGGGGAACTAAAATCCACTAGTTAGGGAAAGGGAGGGGCCTAAAAGTTAAGGAAAATGGGTAATATAGGGAGATTAAGATAAAAAGGAATAATATATTAATATTTCTTAAATCATAAAGTATGGATAATTATTCTATCCTAAGTTCTAAAGTTGGGGCCAAGTGGGCCAAAGTAGCTCCCAACATGACAACGATCAAGTTGGGGACATGCATACATATTATTGGGACTTAGTTCATTTTCAAACACTCTTCCATCATTCAACCATCATTCGACGATGACTCCATGACCATTTTCACTCACACAGTCAATTATCTTTCAGACATTCATTTCACTGTACCGAAACTGTATCCATAGCCATATCTGTTGGTGTAGCTGTTAGCTTGGGAGTTGGACTAAAGAAGTGGGTTGTCAGGCCCATGGGATACTGAAGAGGCGGGTTGTCAGGGCCATGAGCAATTTATCTCTGGATGAGAGAATTGTTGGGGAATTTATTTCCTGAAGGTTCTAAACTATAGCTGCAGGGCTCTGAGACTTTCTGTCTGGCCTGTTGTTGAAGCCCTGGAAGGGAAGTGGGGCAGCCGAGGGATTATTGAGAAGAGAAGTGGGAAAATTTATGGGGTGGGACAAGCATGTGGGGAATGAGGGACTGTAGGCTGTCAGTTGACTAGCACCTGAGACAATGTCTTCCTATTGTCTATGATCATTTAGACTGGTTAGGAATCCCTTTAACTGGGTGTAGTTTAGTCCCAGCTTGGGGGTGACTCACTATTGAGAGTGATGAACAATGTGGTCTAAGGTTGGGAGGTTCGTGGATGGTCTGCACGTAGTTGGTGACATTCGTACCAAGATAAGTGTCAACTGTGTGATAAATTAACATCTTGGGTTGTTATTTACATGCTTATTTTTATGGGTTTCTCCTATGCATGATTATAACTATCTGTATGTTTATGGGTATTTCCCGTATATGTTGCATGTCTGTGTTTACTGTTATTTCAATATGAATTTGTGCATTTACGTAAAGTATTTGTCTATTACATTATATATATATATATGTTTCTGTAAGAGCTCTATGTATATAATTTAATTGCATGTAGTTCGAAAAAGTTATGTGGAATAGCTCAGTATGATGTTGGGTTTGTTACAGTATGTTCCTTAGAGAGAACATAAAGAGTTCTCTGGCGTAGCGTGGCCCGACATGGATGGTCAGGGATGTTACAACATGGTATCAAAGGTAACTAAAGCATCTGAGTAGTTGCATTTCTCGGCCTGTGGGTGGTTTGGGATGTTACAAACGACATAACAAGCCATTCATACAATCCCTCATTTTTCTTGAATGTTGTTTTCCACTCATCACCTTCTCTCATCCTTTTCTGGTGATATCCACTTTTCAAATCTATCTTTGAAAAATAGTTCACTCCACTCAAACAATCCATCAAATCATCCATCCTTGGAAATGGGAATTTGTATCTGATGGTGAACCTGTTTATGGCCCTTGAGTCCCTACACATTCTCCATCCTCCATCCTTCTTTGGACTCAATACAATTGTTACTACACATGGACTCAGGAATTCTCTAACCAATCCTTTATCTAACAGATCTTGAACCTATCCTTTCACCTCCTTGTTCTCTTGAGGCATCAACCTGTATGCTTCTTTGTTCGAAAGGCTTGATCCTGGTATCAAATCAATGTGATGGCTAATACTTCTGATTGGTGGAAATGAGCTTGGTAACTCATACACTACAATGTCAGAAAAATTCTCTAACAATTCCTAAACTTCCGCAGAAAAATACTCCATTGAACTACTGGTAAGGATAACCCTCGGCTTCCTCACTATGGAAAACTACATCTCATGTTCCTTCTTTACCTCATTCAGGAGTTCCTTCCCACTCATGAGAAGCATTCTCATGCTAGCTTCATCCTTCACTTTCTTCTCTTAAATTGGAAACAACATGTGTATCCTACCATTCTTCTCCAAAGTATAGGTGTTTTTTCTCCCATCATGAATGACATTTTTTTCATACTACCATGGTCTCCCCCAAAAAACATGACATACATCCATGGGAATCACATCACACAAAATTTCATCCTTATATCCTCCTATCTTAAATTCAACAAGCCATTGTTTAGTTATGATTACCTGGTGACCTTTCTACAACCATGAGACTTTATACGACGTTGAGTGTGCAGTCATCTCTAGCTCTAGATTCTCCACCATCTCTGTGGATACTAAGTTTTCAGCACTCCCACTGTCAGTTATCACCTTGCAAAATCTGTCCTTCGTTTTGCAAGCTATCTTGAACAAATTGTTCCTTTGCGTTGGCTTTTCAGTCTCCGGCTCTTACTTCAAAATAAACTTCTTCATCATTAAGGATTTCCCATCCTCTGAACCTTTTGCCTCAACATTTCTCCTCCGCGCTTCTGAAATGTGAGCCTTGCCTTATTCTTTCTTTCTCTTGAGGCATTCCCAAGATATGTGCCCTATTTTTCCACAGACATAACATCTTACTTCGCCTCCTCTTCCTCTTCCTCTTCCTCTGGGAAAAGAGTTTATACCACCACTTTGACTTCCTCATAAACTTCCTCCTCTCTTAGAGTGACTATGTGGTTTCTCTGCCTCGTCCTTGGGCTTCTATTCTTTATCCTTGGCAACTCCTTTCCCTCTGCTCGAGCTTTTCCCTCAATTTTTTTTACTCTACTTCATGGACAACTTTTCCTCCGCCCTCAAAATAATTTGATATGCATCCTCTACTATTCTAATTGTCGCCATGTTGATTTTTTCTTGGATATCATATCTCAGGCCATTGATGTATCTGGAAACTTTCTGCTCATCTCTCTCTCTCTGTCCAACCCTAATGTTCAATCTGTAGAACTCCTCTGTGTAATCCTTCATAATCAATACCTTCTATCTTAGTTTTTTCATCCTCCTGAACATATTTATCTGGTAATATTTAGGTATGAATTTATCCTTTAGTTTTGTAACGATCCTATCCCAACTCTTAATATTTTATTTTCCTTTGCTCCTCTTGTAAGCCTTCAGTTCATCCCACCACAATGTTTCATGTCCTTTCAACCTAGTGATAGCATGTCTCACCTTTTTCTCCTCCTCGACATCTTCATAGTCGAAATACTTGTCCATTGATCATATCCAGTCAAGAAATTATTTCGTGTCTAAATTACCTTCATACATTGGGACATCAATCTTCACTCTGGCTCCCAACTTGACAACAACTCTCAGCAATAATTCTTCCGCAACATCCTCTACCACAACTTCTTTGACCTCTACTTCTTCATTTTTTGCATCGCTGACATCTCCAACATCAGGTGCTCTTCTTTGTGTTGTTTCCATGGCATACAGGCTTGCATGTAATTCTCTCATCTCTCTTTCCATAGCTCTGTTTGCTAACGTGCGGCTCAACATGTCTTCTAGGAAGCATTGTGTTGATGTGTCTAATACCACTACGATGATATCAGTCTACTCCTCTATCCCCTCTTTCTACAAAAATCAATTATGTAATAGCTCTAATACCACTCTGGCATAAACCCTCTTCCCTCCAAAGGGCTACTAAACCTCCTGGTCTTCGTTCTTAAAAATTTTGAGTTATATTGACTCTTCGGGTCCCTCAACAATCCCCAGACACTTAACACACACACAGTCCCCTTTGTGTTACCTGCGGGGTTAAACTACCCATACCTCCACTCTTTGGCACTCCCGACAACACTCATCTCCGCAAATACTAACTCCACGTTGACCTCTTGCCTTGATGACCATGGCTATGACCATGGGCCAATCCTTCACGATTCAGACTTTGGGGATATCTCAAACTCTTCCCTCGAATTTTCCCAAAGCACACTTCTCTGAATCTTCAGACTTCTACCACATGTCTCCTTAGAATTTACGGTTCCTCTATGGTTCTGGTTTCACAACTTCGTGAAACTCCAGGTCTCTCTCTCTCAAACCTTCATATTTTGAATCTCGGATTCATTAATCCGTTGCCATGTTCTCTCCTCCTGATCAATGGTTGTGATCAATTCATGACTTCGGACTTCGCGGTTCTGCTTTCACTAACCCCTCAAATTTCTTGAAATCCAAAGTGTCGAGACACCTTATGACTATCCTCTGCGTATATCTCCCATACCTGACAGTCTGGAATCATTCATCTCCCTCCAGAACGAATCTCATTCACTGATTTTGATGGAAACTTCAAGGACTTTTCTCCTTGAAGATTTTTTTCCACTCTCCCTTCTGATATTTACTTCCTTGAATTTCTCTTGTTCCTCTTGGCACTTTTTCGATACTTAGTCAAAATCTCAACCTATGCACACTTTGAAATATGTTTTATTCCACACTTGACTCCTGTATTGATGATTTATCACTCCTTGTCACTTCTCTCCAACATCTTCCCTCTTTTGTGACTAAATCACGCTACTCCTCCTGATCTTTGTGAGTCTGAGACTCTGTCACACACTCCTTGTGGACGATGATGCACTCCTTGCACACATAAGTTTTGTGCTACCTCTTTTGAGCTTCAAGTCGAAACAAACTAGGTCACACACACCTTGTGGACATTATGCACACCTTGCACTTACTCAAAGAAGAGAAACAATTGAAACTTATTCACTCTCCACATTGATTCATATATTAAACCTTGTAAATGCATTCATAGATATAAGAACAAGGAATAACAAAGAATTGGAAAAAAAACAGAAAGTATATCATTCACTCATACAGATAGATGTAATAACAACACACATTTGGGATAATATTCCTCTGCTATATTCATTCAACTAAAATTTACATACATTCATATATTACTTCTCTGTAGCTCCCAGCTCTTGACTACAATGGTGATCTACAAATTAGATTCAACAACCATCTAGTCTCATCCTAACTGACAACAAACTCTACTGGGAAATATTACAAAGATTTATACAGAGGGACTCTTCGATTTCTTCCCTCCAACTACTCTACAACTATCCTATTGAAATAAAATCCTTCAAATACTTAACATTTATTACAATAAATATTGAGTCAGATAGATAAGAGAGAAGCTCCAGATCTGTATTACAATCTATCTCATTAAAAAAAAATGCATTCCCCAATCGATCTTACGTGATGTCTCAGCCTTCGATCATTAAACATGCTTGTAAATCCAAATATTTTCTAGATGTTACATTAATACACCACCTTTGAAATTCAAAATACTTCAAAATACGCGCTAGTACACCCAACTGTCCTCCACACATGCTTTGTTGGCGATGCTCCTCCATTACCATACCGCTTCTTTGCTTCAATGAGTTGCCACCATGTATTAAAATTATTTTGTAGACAAGTATAATACCTCATGTCACTTACTTATCCATATTATTTCTCCATTGAACATCTTGAAGACATATCCATTGGTTGACCTCCATTGATCTAGATCTCCATCTTAGTCAACATCGATAAAGCCATGTACATCTAATTTACCATTGTCACCTCCAAGTCTTCCTTGGTAAAATATAGCATAGTCCTTTTTGCAACACAAATACTTGAATACTCTCTTGACAGTCGTCCAGTGCTCCTTTCCAGGTGTCGACATGTACCTGCTCAACATTCCCACTACATGGGCAATGTCTGGTCAAGTGTAGACCATCACATACATTAGAATACCAATCACTCTTGCATATGGAAAACATGCCATCTCCTCTATTTATTCTTGTGTCTTTGGACATTGTTCAACAACAAGCGTTGTTCCCACTGGAATTGGAACTTTCACCAGTTTGCAATCCTACATGTTGAATCATTTCAGAAGTGCTTTAATATACTTCGTTTGGTTCAACCATATCTTTATAGTGGCTTGATCTCTCTTAATATTCATTCCTAGAATTAAGTTATCTGCACCAAGATGCTTCGTGTCAAACTTGGAGGATAGTTGCTTCTTCACCTCCTTTATTATGTCCATGTTCTTTCCAATCAGCAATATGTCATCCACATACAAAGCTACATACATGAAATTATCACATTCTTCCTTAGAATATATGTAGTGATCAACTTTGCTTCTCACAAATTCAAAACTAATGATGTATGTGTTAAAATTATGGTACCACATCCTTGACGATTGCTTTATAACATAAAGGGATATTTTGAGTGTGTGTACCAACTATTGATTTCCCTTTACTACAAATCCTTCAGGTTGTTTTATGTATATTTCTTCTTCCAAGTCCCCATGTAGTAAAATTGTATTCAAATCCATATGTTATATCTCTACATCGAATGTTACATCCAAAGACATTAGTAATCTAATGGAATTTAGTTTTTCAATAGGGGAAAAAATCCCACCAAATTTGACTCCCTCGACTTGGGAATATCCTTTCACTACTAGTCGATCTTTGAACTTCTTGACTTGTCCTGTGACATTCATATTCTTCTTGAACACCCACTTGCTACTGAATATCTTTCTTCCACTAGGTAACTTGACTAAATCCCATGTCTCATTCTT
>ML792977.1:151047-162130 GCA_009831015.1 Picea engelmannii | reverse complement strand
ACTTGGGAATATCCTTTCACTACTAGTCGATCTTTGAACTTCTTGACTTGTCCTGTGACATTCATATTCTTCTTGAACACCCACTTGCTACTGAATATCTTTCTTCCACTAGGTAACTTGACTAAATCCCATGTCTCATTCTTGTACAAGGATTCCATCTCTTTGACCATTGCGTCTTTCCAGAGTTTACTCTCTATCGAGTCGACTGCCTCATCGAATGAATTGGGCCCATCATCAATGGTAGTTAACATGAATGTAGAATGAAAGTCAGGAGGAGTATAATCCTTTTTACCTCCTTACCACCAGAGTTTGTTGTTCCACCTCTTCCTCATATTCAATCAAAGCATTTGAATCATATTCTTTGTTCCTCAGTTCAAACCGTATTGTATTAGGATTACTCTTGGTCTGAACAACTTCCTTATTCTCTAATTTATCTCTGACTTCTTTGAAGACCACATCTTGATTATACATTGTTAACCTTGATGCAGGATCCAAAATCTTATATCCTTTCATTCCTTCTTTGTATTGGATGAAAATAATTTTAGATGTGCCACCGATGGCTTATTACCAAACCATACCTCACTTGGATTCATGTCAAATAGTGTCGAAGAAGGATACATATTCACCAGATATAGTGTAGTCTCGAATACCTCAGCCAAGAATTCTTGTGTGAGCCCAACACCACTGAGCATGCTCCTTTCCTTGTCCATCAATGCTCTATTCATTCTCTTGGGAACCCAATTTTGTCATGGGGTATATGCTATGGTATTTTGGCGTGTTATTCTACACTGCTTACAGAACTGATCAAATTACTTTCCAAATAATTCACCACCATTATCAATTCTCAACACTTTAATACTCTTCTCTTTTTGGTTTTCCACAAGAGCTTTAAACTCCTTAAATATCTCGAAAACCTATGATTTATTCCTTAAGAAATATATCCATGTTTTCCTGGAAAAATCATTTATGAAGGAGACATAATATAGGGATCCACCAAGTGAAGGAACTGTAACCATTCCAAACACATCACTATGCATCAATTCTGGAATCCCATTTTTCCTTGTTTCTCCATATGGGAACCCCACCTAACTTTATTTCCCATATATGCAATTTCACAAACATTGAATTCTAAACCACATTCAGTAAAATATTCGACCATACCTCTACTTTACATAGGTCAAAGTCCTTTTTCTCCAATGTGTCCCATCCTTTCATGCCATACCTAGTCAGGTCAAGTTCATCATGCCCTGTCAAATCAGTTTGAATCAACTTGTATCAAGTCCAGTGGCGTTGTGTCAACATCGAGTCGAGTGGATTCGTAGTCATGTCGATTTCAAGAGAAATAATGTTTTTGCATCCAGTTGAGTCGTCATTCCCTAACATATTGTACATGGTATCAATCTGAACTACTTTCACTAATACCATCACACCTCTAACCATATTACACAAATCCTTTTGAAACAGAGTATGCACACCTGTATCACTCATCTTACTCATAGATATTAGGTTTCTTGCAAAATCTGGACTGTGTAGCACACGTAGAAGGGTTATTTTCCTCCCATCATATAGTGTTAGTTAGACTCTTCCCCTTCTGGAAATTATGGTTGACTAGTCATTCCCCAAGAACACATCACCCCCATCATATTGTTCATATTCACAAAACCATTCTTTATGTGGTGTCATATGATAAGATTCTCCCGAGACGATCAACCAAAAAACTTGATCTGACTGTGTACTGGTTGACACCAGGTACACATCACCTGCCTTCTCCGAGGTCGTCTTTCTCTCAGTCAACTTCTTCTCATCAGATCTGACACTTCCTTCCATTGCCTTTGACTTATGGTCCTTTTCATAATGCCTAGATTTACTTCATTTCCAATATCTTTGCATCAACTGAACTGGGGATTTAGATCTACCCTTCGACTTATACTTTAAATTGAAGAATCTTCCTTTATCTTTGTCTACTGGTCGACCTCTCACTAACATAAAATCTTTGGTTGATCCTTCCATGGTATTCCTTTTCATTTATTCTGACAACAGAGAAGCAACCACGTCCTCTAGCACTAGTGTGGTTGTATTACTCCCAATAGCCTCAACTAAGCTATCACGAGAGTATGGAAAAGAAAATAATAGGCCGATACACTTCTCCTCATCAGTGATGTTTATATCCATAGATGATAACTAGATTAACACGATATTAAACACATTTAAATGCTTAGTCATCGAAATTCCATCACTCATCCTCAAAAGATACAGTTTATTTCTGACAAATAACTTATTTACCATATATTTTGACTAGTATAAGCTTCCCATCTTGTCCCACGGTTTCTTGGCTGAATCTTCACCCAAAACATTCAACAACACTAAATCTAAAAGACAAAGATGTATCATACTTCTTTCTTTTCTTTCGATTTTCTCCCATTCTTCCGTCGACTAGGTACCTCGATAGACCCTTGTCCATTGTTCTCGATCTATAAGAAGATATTCCATTTTAAGATTCCAAAGATCAAAATTATGGCCATTGAATTTTTCTATCTATATTTTCTAACCGATCGCCATTGTTTACTGCGATCTTTAAAACAATTTATGACTTATGAATCTTATTATACCTAGGGTTTAGTTGTGAGATTCAATATTTGCAAATAAATATCTGATATACTCGCCAAATCATAACACCACTATGATACCATATGTTAGGGTAGACCTAAGCTATGATACCACATGTCAGGAAATGAAAGACACTTCCACACTAATCCTAGCAGAAGAGAAGAAGAATTTAATCAAGATGGAAAATGACACAATCAATCACACTGTACACTGAGATTTCACCTTGGAAACCCTTAACTAGGAAATCCAACATTCCTTTGATCATTATTCTCTCTTGTTGTATTATTTAATTAGAATAAAAGCTTACATGTCTAGCCCTGTTCCATACCTAAGATACAATCAACATCATACCCTCTTGCACAAGAAAGAACAACCTTGTAGCCATTCAAATTACATATGCATCACCAGTAACCTACAATTACACATATATTAACCTGTAAAAATGCATTCTATGATTACCTTACAACAACAAACTTTACATCCTTACAACACACCTCTTTATAGGACTTACAATAGGAAAACCATAAAGATTGGCACCCAAAAGTGGTTAGAGATCCATGCATATCATTGGCTACAAATCCGGTAGATCTAGAGATTCTATATGAGCCGAATCTAAGTCGGGTTTACCTATCAACTACCAGTCGACCTTCATTCAGTCTCTAGTTGGTCATCTCACACCCACACTTCGACCTATTTTTGGTTGACTTGACATCAATATCTTCAACTTTGACTTTACCGAGTCGAATCCCTCAACCTTCAACTTGCTGTCAATCTACCTCAACTTTGAACTGTTGTTGATTTTGTTGATCTACCTTGACTTTGACCTTCAGTTGATTCACCTCGACTAGACTTTCACTGCAAAGAATATAACAACCCAACAATCACTGGGCGAAGACTGGGTAACCAAAATTTTACTAAGTCATGAAATTTACGAAAGAACAACTTCCATAAGATCCTTTAATTGACATGAATTACATGGAAGGAATTCACATTATAAAAACTATATGTTTCATCCAACACAATGCATGTGGGACTAAAAAGGGCATAGTTAAATCAAGGAATGAGATTGATACATGAACTAGATCGATGATTTTTAAGGAAAGATAATCTAGAGCTCATAACTCTCAATACAAACATCCATTTTTGGAAATTGATACCTATTTGGAAAGAAAATTCGACAAGGAAGACCATGGGATATGTTTCAATGGTTATATTTGTCCATAATGTTTCTAGAAATTAAAATACCATTTAGATCTATTTTCATGACTTGCTGAGAATTTTTTTTCGAACCTCATCTTCCTAAGGCTATAAGTTGAGATCCAAAACTCCAATTTTTTCTAAACAGGACTCATTGCAAATATTAAATGACAAATCTTACATATAGAATGGTTTCCATGGTTGAGAAGTCAATTATAATTCTTAGAAAATTAAATCACAATCTACTTTTTTTAGACAGTCAACTTTAAATTTTGAGAAAAAAGGTTTATTAAATAAACTTTTATAAAAGGTTGAAGTGGGTCCTAATTGGAGGAAGAAATTCCAATGTCCTAATTTGTTTAATGAAAATTAATAAAGAATTAATTAAAAGTATTTATTCCTTATTCCAAAAATAATATGCACGTGGGAACTTCTAGAAGAAAAAAAACCCTAACTACTTCAAAGAATCATTGGGAGTAGATTTAAAAGGAGAGAGAAACATGAAAGAAAGGTTCATATTATCAGTGTTAGAATATTATGATAGCATGGGTTCAGATCATTAAGATATCATTGTTCATCTATCAGTATGCAGTGAACTCTCAGATCAAAAAATAAAGTTCTCATTTTTTTCTTGCTTCCTCTTCTTCTTCACAATTTCTCTAAATATTTCCATTTGTATATTAGAGATAAATCATAAGGATGAGTTTCTTTAGTGTTTTTTATTTTATTCTTCCATGTCTCTTCCTTAAAATATCAATGTGGGTATTTTACAACCATACATATGGATGGTAATGTAATCCATGGTTGTCTAATTGATTCATGGAGGTTTAGTCCTTGTATTTGTCAAGCTTTGTTTATGAGGATTAGTCAAATAGTTCATGGAAATGTTTTGTAAGGTTGAATATATTTTATATATTTAAATCCATAGATAACTACTTTGGGGTACAAATTTAATGATTTCTGAGACTTTGGGATTTCTAAGAACGCGAATTATGGAGTATGCCCACCAAATTATATTTCAGTTTTGAATGAAATACACATTTAAAATTCTTTGAAGTGATCAACACAATTTCATTCTTTTCCTTATTAGAAAATATGGTTGCATCTCCATCTTTCATGTGTTTCATAATGATGTTATAATGAATATGAGAATGTATTTGTTTTGATATTGAAGCCTTCCTTCATCTTTTTGTTGTTAAGAAGTTGCTTGGTCCATTTCCAGGATAATGTTGCACTTAAGGAGTAATATGTTTATCATGGAAATTTTTATATAAACATTAAAGAAAAAAATATTTTGTGGTTTTTTGTTTATAATTCTCCCATTTGACATTCCAATCCAAGAACATCAAGCTACATATTTTATAATATAACATAAGAGTACCATATCTATAAAAAAAAAGGGGTATTTTATCCTCGTGAGGTTGTTTTTTGGATCTTTACCAATATGAAATTCAACAACGCTACACACATCAAACTTAGTCTACCAAAATTGTTGCAAACTCCACTCAACAATTCTGCAAACTTGCTCAACCATGATTATTGCAAACTTCACATTACAAAATCCACGCGACCCTATCCTCCATGCTTGTACTGTAGTTGTATGCATTCGATAATCACACTACCACTTTGGAGAATAATTTCACCCTCAATATAGACTCATATAACCAATTCCCAATCATGGATTCCCATTTGTACAAATATGATAACAAATGATGAATTAGACCAGCACAATAATATAGAAAATATATTATACAATAATGCACACCCAACTTAAACTTTTACATTACCAAAGGATATATTTATACATGAGAGGAGTTTTTTGGGGAAACTATGATTTCCTATAATATATAAACAATCACTCCTTAATTCACTCAACAAATATGATCTCAAACTCACAAATATATCTATGAGATATGATTACATAAAAAACTTTAAAAATAAATAAATCTAAAAAAATGAGTCATTATTCCAAAAAGATGATGGTGGAAAAAAAAGACTCTACTAAGAAGGAAATTCAAAAACCTCCACAAAATGAAAAATAGAAATTTAAAAAGAAGGAAAAGACATACCTAAAATTGAACTAAGTCCCAATGATATGGAAGTTGATGATGTGATAGAAGAGCACAGTTGGGAAGAGTAGAGAATGATTGTAACTAGGGTTATTATTGAATAACTGGCTTCTTAAGAGCCATATATATTTTAAGAAGAGTCTCTCACTTTACACCAAGTGACCTACCATAAAAGTTCCAAAAACTTGTTAATTTAAAAGGTAAACTTGAAAAATATTTTTTTTTCAAGGAAGTAGAAATCAAAGATCAATTTTCATGGGGTTCCACCCTCTAAAATCATAAAATTTCATGAAAAAAATAGAGAAGGATTGAAGGAATCAATTTATGAAATAGAAAAAGAAAAAAATGTTTTAAAATAAATAATGAAGGAATTAGAAAAATATTTGATTCCAAAACCTTTATTTATCGATCCCATCACTTGAATACAACTAATGTATAGTCTTGAAGGTGCACCAGAGACCAGTTCAAGATTAAAATGTTCATCCAACTTACTAGTGGTTGTAAGAAAATAGATTGGAGATAGTATTAAGAAAATAATAGCCTTAATCCTTGAGATTTGATAATTATCACAAATATCAACTACTTTCTCAACAAGGGTTTTGCAGTTCAAATAATATCTCTAGAAGGATATGGAAAATGATGAAGGAATCTATAAGGAAGCAGTGGGAACATTTGTGGCAAAGGTTTCAAGTTTAAGCGAGCAATACAAAAGATATCAAAAACTTCCCTCTAAGGTTTGCATGAAACAAATCAATGCTTATTGGATAAAACCATTAATATTAAAAGAGGTGATATATTATTAAAACTTGTTGATTTGGCTAAGGAGTTAGATGGACCAAATTTAATAATGGATGCAATATTTCTATCAAGGGAGAAAGTACAAGAACAATTGGAAGGCTTAAACGATGCTTGAGCCAATGAATTTAGTGATTCAATTGAGTTCTTTGAATAAAAAAGATAAATATGTCTAATCTAGTATGTGAATAAGAACGAAGACATCAAGAACACGCTCCATTAGTTAATCCTTAATTTAAGAGAACTATAAAACAAGTTATTTTAATCTAATACCAAACATGAGATAGTTATTTCTCCAACGAGGGAGTACATTGAGGAGTGGTTAACAAAGGCCTTAGTTAAAATAATAACAAAATATAAAAAAGAAGTCATTAATTTAGTTATGCCACCTCCAACACAACAACCTACAAAAGATGCCACAACAAACAAATAAGGGCTAGGAATTTCCATTATAGTAAGTCTAGTAGACACCTTGTTCTTTATATCTCTAGTTTTTCTCCTTCTGTCAATCATAATTATGCCTCTTTTGTTCCCAGAGTTTGTGAAAACCAAAGGATGACCCATGGCTATTTTATTTTTGTCTTCCAGGTATCTCTTTTATTTCATGATCTATGGGAGCCCAATCCCAATCCTTCTTTAAGGGAAAATACAATTTACTTTTATTTGAACTTTGATACATTATTGCTAATCTTTACAAAAAAAAACTTCTACTATTTTCTTAGGTTCCCTGAGAAATATTCGGGACATAACATTAAATATTTATCACACTTTATGTTCAAAGAATGATATTTCAAATGTGTCTCTATCAAAACCTTTTTTTCATTTAAATGGAATGGTCATTTAAATTTATCTTCCATATCTGGTCCTTATTTTCCTTCTATGTGTTGAATATTGTGTCTTGCATCGATGATTTCTATGATGAAAATGTCTTCTTAGGATACCGTATACATTTTTGGTTTAAAAAACTTGCATTATAGTGCGAATATTTATGTTATGTAAGATACTTGTTCCTTTATCAAGTACTCTTTGCATGTGAATATTTAACTGTACAATAAGATAGGTTCTCTCTCAGGTATTGTTTATGTTCTTGCATGTTATTTAAAAATACAAGAGTACCACATCTTTAAAACACAAGTGGATTTATCCTCTTGATTTTGTATTAAAGACCATAAGACAATATTTTAGATCAACATTTTTTGGGACCACACTGGGGATCTAAACAAAATTTTGTTTCATAGACCAAAAATTTGGATGACTCTATCATAACCCAAACAACTCGAAATACAATTTGGACTTAGATATCAAAGAAGTATCTTGCACCAGTTGTATGACCTAAGAATCATAACATGGAGGAGTCGTGAAGAGATAAAAATAACATGGGAAGCTCTTTCTTGAGAAGAATAAATAGGAATATTTATGAGACAAAGAAAACAATAATAAAATTTTGAAATATGAAATCATACAAAGGTCCATTAACAAGAAATAAAGTAGTGAAACCTGAGATTCAACAAGAAACACAAAATTCAAAACTTGAAGCTAGTGGTATAATAATCATGGGTGACCGAGAAGAAAAATGAAATGAAATTCCATATTAAGAAAATAACGAAATGAAAGACAAAGTAACCCAAGAAGGAGATCTATATCTATCCCACTCAATTTACGAGGAGAGAAACATCTGATGTTGACTCCGCCTCAAGGAATTGTACCTATATTTTTAGGTGATGGGATTATGGATCCTAAAAATAATATGGATTAGTTACTTATCATTTATGATATTCATTTTATTGAACATGATGATGTGATCGTGAGAGTCTTTTTGTAGACTTTGATAGGCCTAGTATATGAATGGTATATTTCCCTCCAACCTCAACCAATTAGTTCGTTTGATGATCTAGAGGATATGTTCATGACTATATATGCACAAAATATTTGGTATCATACTCTACTTACTCAACTCACCCAAATACATATTTAAAAGGGTTAAAGGATCATGGATTTTAACATGCGATGTTTCAAGACATTGAATCAAATCACAGATGGGAAATGCCCAAATAAACCTATTGTATTTGTATGTTGAAATAATTCCATGCCATCAAATGTGAACTATCCAATTAGAGAATAACAAATAAATAGATTAAATGAAGAAATCCAAAAAGAAATAGAAATGAAAGAATACATGCTAAAAACCAATTTTGATCCTAAGATTATTCTTGGAAAAGTGTAAAGACAGATGCCAAGCTTGTCAATATCTCCTCAATGACCATCCACCTCAATAAGTACTGAAGGTCGATCAATTGGGGGAGGAAATTTTGAAGGCTTTCTTCCTATTGTGAGAAATAATCCTAAATCTTATGAAGAAACTAGATAAAAGATAGAAATTTCTCAAACGAGCATCACTATTGGACAAATGCAGAACGAGATAACTCAACTGAAAATAATTGATAATCTCATTCCCCCACATAAAAATGTGATATATCTACTACCTGATCAAAGAGGAATAAATGATAGAGAGAAAATAATTGAAGATCATGGGCCAAGAGAACCCAAATCCCCAAATCCAAATGTTATTCTGCTAGAAGAAATTATAGAAGAAGGAAATTTTGATCCTTTTGATCTAGAAACAATCAATGATGGGGATGAAGTAATGGAATTGGTATAAATGGAACAAAGTTCATCATATTTTCATATTTTTGATAAAAAAAATAAGACTATGAATATTCGCAAGACATCATTTTTTAAACTAGAACTCAAGCAAATAAATTCAAGACAAGGGAACAAACAGAAAAATAAAAATAAAAATCTATCATTCTAGAGACAACAAAATGATAACATGTTTTTAATTATACAAAGACTCCATTTCAAGTGCATTATGATTTCGTTGATGAGTTATATAAGCTTCATATTATTTTGTCATTCATTGAATTAGTTAAGATACCCTAATAAAGTGAAAATATTTTAAATATATTGGATGATATGAATTCAAGAATAGAGACAATTGTGATGAACACAATACAACAACAAAATATCACACTAGCATGACCAAGAGGTAATTTTCTGCCATTTTATATGTCCTTAGAGAATCATGACCTTACATTGCATAATTGTTTGGTGGATAGTGGAGCCACTAAAAATATCATGCCATTATCAGTAATGGAAGCTCTTGGAATGGAATGAACAAAGTAATATGAAACTAGTTAAATTATATATTCCATTGGTTCTAGAAACATTCTAGCTTATGAAAACGTTAAATATTTTTGCACGCGGAAAAATGCAACACCCCACATTAGAAGAATATTTACTATGATAGTAGTTGATCTACCTCCAACGTATGATGTTATCTTGGGAAGATATTGGTGCTCATTGATTTGAGGATACATGTAATGTCCCTACATTTATGAATATTTGAATATTTTGATTTTGGTTATATATGTTATGAGAGTTTTTTATAAAAATACTTATGCTAAAATTATATCACCCTAAACATTAGTGATGAGGAATATTTTTGTAATTATTTTTTTTAATTTATTTTATTTAACTTGAGACAAATTGATTAGAGAATCAAATTACAAAAAGAGTTATTCATTATTCCATGGGAGAGTGAAAAGGGATAAAAATTGTCCGAGTAAATATTTCCCATGAGAACAAGTTTAAACATACTTCTAAAGATGTGGCACGTGAGGGAAAAAACTAGAACAAAGTTAGGCCAAGAAGATTCCCTACAGTTATGGATGAGGCTAACCTGGAAAAAGACCTACGAATGTTATTTCATTCTTCTTGGTAATACATGAAAATACAAGTATAGAGGAGGAAGGAAATTACTGAGTTCTTGTGAGGAGGATTTGAACTTGATGGTTCTAAGAAAGAGTCAAGTTATGATTTATTTGGAGAAAGTTATAGAAATTTTTAGTCCCTATGGAATAATGAATTAGGCTCAAGGGTGTCAAGAACAAGTAACTTGGATTTTTTGCTCTATGGTTGGGAGGAAGTAGATTCTCTACTTAGTTTGTCCCTCGTTTTAAAGCAAACTCAGATATGTTTCATTACCTATACTTTTTTTTGTATTTTTTTTTCTAATAAATATCAATTGTTATAGTAGGTTATAGTTGTAAAGTTACATTTTGTTTATAATGAGAGAGATAGATGTGTTTTACTTAATTCTATTAACTATTGATAGAAAATAAAGGATTCTAGCAGAATGTTTTCTAGTATAGAAAATAATATTGTTGGTAGATATTGCAGTAATTTAGAGGAATCTATAAAAAAAATAAAAATTTAGCAGCATTAATTTATTACGGTTACAAAGAAATGGTTTATGTATATTGATCTATTGCATGCAAGTAAAATTAATTATGTAATTAAATGTAGTCGATTTGTAATGACACTCGTCGTTACGAAAACATGCGACACGTAACAAG
>ML792977.1:76345-88353 GCA_009831015.1 Picea engelmannii | reverse complement strand
ATATTCATATCCAATAAACAACATTATCAGTAAGTAAGCCAAGAAAACTCATACATACTAGTGTACCTACGCAAGAAATGCATGTGTAACTAGTACATACAAGTCTCGTGCATGCACTAATAACAATAACAATAACCTCTATAGTAATTTATGTATGCATCCAATCCAATCAACAAGACTATTCAATTTATAAAAGATAATAAACCAATCAATTATTTGTGAAATCCCTTAATTACAATAATCTAGCTCAACAATGTTTATTTAGAGAAGTGTAGTTTAGTTAAGTAATTATGAGCATACATATATACACATTTTCTTTTTAGAAGAAAAAACAATAAATTCCACCATAAGGAAAATCTCCATACACTCTCAACTATTTATACTCATCCTTCCTCCCTAACTTACTTCCATCTTCCATTCCTATCCTTCCTCTGCTGGACTATCTTGGAGTGTCAACTATATTCACCTAACTCCAAATAGAACCCGTAAGAGGAAGTGTCACTATCTTACCAAGCTTCCCCAACAGGCAACTGACAGTCATCATCACACATCTAGGGCAGCATGATCTAACACTGTCCTCCCATGACTTTAGGTTTCAGAGGATACATGGTGGGAAATGCCTCCACCCCTCCTAATAGGACTAGGGTCCACACCCTACAATGGAATATACAGTGGCACCATGTTGCTGGGATTTTTGTCATCATTTATTCAGTTTTTAGGCAGTCTCATCACCTAAAATCTTGCACTGGTCCACATATCATAGCTATGCATTCAAACCAATATAATTTCACATACAAAGATTCATACCATATTGTTTCTCGGTCAGTGGTCATGACATCCACTTTCATTAACATTATCCCTTGGCTATTTCATAGCCCATTGACCTGCAAATTAGTCTATAACACAATCTCATACACATATATGCATTATCATAATGTAAATGCATCCGACCATAATCTCAATTCGGTATCCATGTACCAACAACTTTAATGTCTAAATTTCCAAGTTAGAAATAGATCTCATAATATCCCCATAACTCAATTAACGTTACTCGTTCATAACATTTTCATTTACATAATATATTGCATCATATGCATCATCATTCACATAACGTTAAACATTCATAGATTTCACATTCACATAAGAGATTACTTCATATCCATCATCATTTAAGTGACATTTAAACATTTATAGAATTTTCATTCACATAGTAGGTCACATCATATCGACCATCATTCAAATAACATTTAAACATTTATAAAGGTTCATACGTCTTAAAAGTTCAAGTGTATCATTAATAGTTTCACGGAGAATAGAAAATAAAGGTGATCAGGCCTCAGTTAATCCTAGCTGTCTAAGTCAAAGGTGGTGTTACATACACCCAAACCTCAAGAAACATATTCTCGAGCTGGTAAAAAAAGTGAGGCATAATCTCGTTGTAATGTCTTGACATCCTCCCAAGTAGCAGATCCTAGACTATACTTGTCCCACTGGACCTTAACTTGGTATACCAGACGGTTCCTGAGCAGTCAGATTCTACGGTCCAATATGCATAATGGTTCTACTATGAGGGTTCCCACGTTTGATACCTGCAATTCCTTCCAATTTAGTTTATGTGATTCATCAGAAACATAATGACGTAGAACAAATACATGAAAAACATTATGAGTTTTATGCAAGTGGGGTGGTAATATGAGACCATAGGCAATGGGCCCAACTTTCTCTTGGATTTTGAATAGTCCTATAAATCGAGGTGACAAATTTGTCCCCTACCTGAACCAAAAGGTACTCTTATTAGTCCTGATACGAATGAAAACCTGATCTCCCACTTTATAACTTCAGTTAGTCCTGTGTGCATCCACATAAATTTTCTGTCTATCCTGTGCTTCCTTTAGTCTCTGCCTAATCTGAATCACCTGTTCCTCCATCTCTTGAATCAACTCTAGCCCAACTGTTACTCGGTCTTCTAATCTTTCCCAACTCAATGGTGTTCTGCATGGCCTTCCATACAGAGCTTTGTATGGTGGAATTCCAATGGAGCTATGAAAACTGTTATTGTAGGCGAACTCTACCAAAGGTAGGTACTTCTCCCAATGGGTTTGATTATTCATAACATACATCCTAAGCATGTATTCCATAACCTGATTTACTCTCGCATTTTTCCCATCTGTTTCCGGATGATAAGTTGTGCTTAATTTCAACTGAGTCCCCAATCCAGACTGCAAACTTGTCCAAAACCTAGAAGTGAATCTGGAGTCCTTATCTGAAATGATCTTCTTGGGTATCCCGTGGAAACGGATGACCTCACTTACAAACATGCATGCCACATCAGTGACATCATAAGTTTCTCTAACCGGAATAAAATGAGCACTCTTGGTCAACTTATCAACTATCACAAGAATGGCATTGTGTCTATGAGATGTGAGCGGAAACCCCACAACAAAATCCATAGAAATGACTTCCCACTTGGACATAGGAAAATCATGTGGTTGTAGGAGACCTACCGAATGATGGTGGTCGGCTTTCACTTGTTGACACTCTAGGCACTTGGTTATAAAATGTACTACATCACGCTTCATTCCTACCCATAAGAAGAGGTTTATGATGTCTACGTACATTTTATTCACACCCGGATGCACACAATAAAGTGCTCTATGGGATTCCTTCAATATGATGCTTCAAATATCCCCACCTTCGGGGATGTACATCGTTCCTCGGTATCTTAATAGTTTGTTTGCTTCCAGACTATATCCTTCATACTTTGGATCTAAATGCCTCCCACTCTAGAGGTTTGAAGTAAACTTTAAATACCAACTATCTCCAAGGAGTTGCATCAACACACGTTCCCTTATATTGAATTTTAAGGGTACCAAGGAGAAGACACGTGATCTCCTACTCAAGGAATCTACGACCACAATTTATTTTCCCTTAATGTAAGAAACACCAAAATCGTACTCACTCATAAACTCACTCCATCGCCTTTGCTTGATATTCAGATCCCTTTGAGTGAAGATATGTTTTAAACTTTGATGGTCTGTTTTGAGTTCAAAGTTTTTCCCTACTAGAGAGTACCTCCAAAGTTTCAGAGCTATCATTACAATTGCCAACTGTAAATCATGAGTAGCATAAAGCTCCTCGTGTTTCTTCAAATTCCTTGATGCATAAGCTATCACTCCTCCATCCTGCATTAGCATGGACCCCAACCCTTTCTTCGAGGCATCCATGCAGACTGTGAAGTCCTTTTCCATATCCGTCACTCGTAGAATTGACGCACTAGTTAGTAACCTATTAATCTCCATGAATGCACTATAACATTCTTCTGTCCATTCATACCTAACCCCCTTGCACTGCAAAGTGGTGATGGGTTTCGCTATTTTAGAGAACCTTTCCACAAATCTCCAATAATAAACTGCTAGCCCCATGAAGGTTCTTACCTCATGAGCATCTTTTGGCACTAGCCACTCCATAATGGCCTTTACCTTTTCTGGGTCCACAAATATTCCTTCACCAAAAATGATATGCCCTAAATAGTGAATTTCTTTCTGGAAGAAGGAACTCTTCGACAATTTCCCATACAATTTGTTCTCTCTAAGGCAGGACAACACTACTCGTAAGTGTTCCTCATGTTCTCTTTCATTCTTAGAATAGATGAGGATATCATCTAGAAATAATTGTACAAAGCGATCTAAGTATTTCTAGAATACACCATTCATGAGGCTCATGAATACTGCTGGCACAGTAGTCAATTCGAAAGGTACTACAATGAACTCATAATGCCCAAAACGAGTTTGAAAGGCAGTTTTAGGAATATCGCCTTCTGTAATCCTTAATTGGTGATATCCTGATCACAAATCAATTTTTGAGAATACCACTACTCCTTTCATTTGATCAAAGAGGTCATCTATTCGTGGCATTCGGTACCTATTTTTCATTGTAGAATGGTTCAAGTCTCTGTAATCTATACACAGTCATAAGGAACCATCCTTCTTCTTCACAAAAATTACTAGTGCACCCCAAGGTGAGACACTGGGCCTTACTAGCCCCAAGTCGAGTATCTCTTTCAGCTATATATTCAACTCACAAAATTCTGGCACTGTCATCCTATATGGAGTCTTGGAAATTGGTTATGCACCACTTTTTAACTCAATAGTAAAATCAAGCTCCCTCTCAGGAGGTAACCCTGGCAACTCGTTTGGAAAAACATCCTTAAACTCTGACAATGTTGGGTACTGATCCAAGGAGGGTCCTTTCCTTTCACTCACTTCTTCCACTACATAAAGTCAACACCCTTGCCTCATGCACCACTTAACTTTCATAGTTGAGATAAAGCGTAGAGACACCCTTCTCCATACACCGTGGATCTCTACTAGCCTTCCTTCATCATCAACACAAAGCACCCTTTTTGAGAAACAATCTACCATAGTTGGATGGGATTCTAACCAATCCATTCTAATGATTAGGTCATATGTCCCGAGAGCAGTGACGTATACCTTCAACCTAGTAGTACACACTCCTAGGTCTACTAGACAATTATCAATGCTAGGTCCTACCGCTTGTTTTTCCCCCGAAGCCATCTCGACTTGTTTAAATTCATCGTGCTCGTAGGCTACCAACCCACTCTTTTCTAATGAAGATAGTGAAATGAAACTATTTGTAGCGCCAGAATCAAATAAAATTTTAACATTGATAAGATTTAGCGTACCTGACGATTCCACCACCGTGGATTGATGTTCTGTCTGGCGATTATTAACCGCTGCATAAATCTGGTGTCTGCCACTTTCTCTTCCCATCGGGGCCTTTCCTTCTCTATGCACAAATCCTGCTTGTAACTCTGGCCAGTCGCGCTAGTAATGGGGTCCTCCACACCCCCAACATGTAACACGAGATGGAACCTGCGCACTGCTCTGTGATGGTATATGAAATGAGTTCCTTCCCCTGGAACCCTTGCCCCTACTAGTTTCTCCCTAAGATGGTCATGGACCTGCCTGCGTTGTTGGTGATGAATGGGATGCTGCACTCACTTCCATTGAAATACCTATGGTGACTATCCTTGGTGCAACTCTATTACCATAAGGAGGTGTCCTGGAGCTCCCTCCCCTAGAGAAGGTCCCAGGGGCCTTCCCTATGAATCCAGGATGATGCAGAAAGGTCGATCTCATACCTCCATTTAAGTTCATGTGTTCCTCGGCATAACATGCATTTTCTACTTCTTCCACTATCGAAGACGGTTTCCACATCCGTACCATGGCCCTTATCTTAGGGTTTAACCCATAGACAAATATTTCTACCTATCATTGATCATTATCCATGTACGAAACATATTGTATGAATTCAATGAACCTGATTTTGTACTCTTCTATGATCCTGTTTCCCTATACTAGGGCATGAAATGATCCCACCTGTTGTTCCTCGTAGTAAGTTGGTAGATATTTCCTTCGGAAACTTTCCTCAAAAATCTCCCAAGAGACGGTGTCTAGGGTAAGTTACGATTGCCTCTCCAGGTTTCCACACCAGTTCAAGGCACTATCCCTTAACTGGAAGATTGTTATTTTCACCTTTTATGTGGAAGCATAGTCTCTTAAGGCGAAACATCTTGTCATTCCTTCCAACCATGCCTTTGAACTTTCATTGGCACAACCCCCGACGAACTCTGGAATTTTGATCTTCTGTAGTTCTCGACGCTTCAGGATTGCCCATTCCAAATCATGGGGGCTCCACTTCGATCCTTGCTGGCTGACGCCCCTTTAAATTCTCATTTATGGCCTCCAAAGAGCACAAAATGAGAGATAATTCAGGCGATGGTGGTGGCAGCGTTGGCAGTATCTACGACGATGCCCCTCTTCCTCGATTTAATCGAGTCCTAACCATCCTGTATAATTGAATCTGCATCAACCAAGAGTTTGTCAGGGAGAGTCTAGGGCAGTTCACATTTGTGCAACTTAAACTTGAAAACAAGGTTAGGCGTAAGTTTTTTTTACTTCTCTTGAAACAGACATTAGTCTCTTTAGGGGAAGTGGCTAGGTCAGGTTTAAAGCATCTAAGCTCGATGTCTTCGCCTAAGAAAACTACTGACTCCCTTGCATGGTAGCTACACTAGCATTGCACCATACTCGCCATAGTGCATCAGATCCCCTATGTAGTTCTTTCTATCATACCTCCTATTATACCCTAACTATTCCCCACAACATGCATCAAACTCCCGCTACTCTACAAGGACCTTTAACCTTTATAAATATAAAATAACCCTATTACATTCATTAGTCATAAGGGCATATATATGATTAGTGACATAGGTTTCAAACCCACTATTAACATTATAATTTTGTAATGTTAATTTAATCATGAGGATTACTAATAAATCATCAAGGTAAATAAGTTAATTTACTTAATTATTAGATTAACCTTATCATTTTCATAAAATTAAAACTCTTATATACTTCTTTATTCAATTAGAATTCATAATTAATTCATTTATATATATATATATATATATATATATATATATATACATTATTTGTTAAATAATTAAAATTTTAAATAAATTTTTTTTTTAAACAGTTAAAATTTTAAACCTAATTTAAACGATAAAAATTTAAAAGAAATAATAAAAAAATAAGGAAATTAATTTAATAATTATTTTTTTATTATTAAAGTCGGCCATCATGGGTGCATGAGTCCCACGTGCCTCTTCCCTAACTCTCCCCGTAAGAATACTAAACAGAAAACCCTACTCCACCTCATTCTTCTTAAAAAAAAAATTTGTTCCACTCCAAGGGTTTCGCTCAGTTGTCCCTGAGCGACCATGGCTTTGTTAATGCATCTTCAGCTCTCAAGTAATTTCTGTAGCTACAAGTTTCACCCTCATACTAAATCATCTACCCTCATTTCTAAATACAGGTTGCAACTATTTTTGGCTTAAAGGGCACAACCCGTCTTTCTTTCCTTGAATCTCTCGGTGAACTCGGGTTGGAGAGACAAGCCCTAAGGGTTCCCTCTACACATTGAAACATGGATAAAACATTGTGAAACAAGAGGGCACCCTCCCGCGGGCTCCTCCTTCATGGATTGGTGCCTGGTGCTTAGTCGCTGACTCATCTCGATGGGCTCTCGGCTTGTGGGTATGAGACCGTACCCATTTCCATTCAGTTAGCGCGTAGTGCACTATTATGCCCTTATGGGTTCCTTCCTTGGCTCAATAGTGTATTATCTTTCTATTTGGGGTCATTTCTCAAAGGCATCAGCTGTGATACCAGTTTTCCTGTTGCAAAGTGTTTCATAGAAGTCAATGGTGAACACTTAGTGGAGAGATGGCCTCTCATTAGGGATTCCTACTCCGGCAAAGCGTGCTTGTGATGATCTCCGGCCAAAAGGGATTTCTGGTGGTCATGATATTCTTGGTTATTTACCTAACATGGCGAGTTGATCATTTATGCGGGAATCCAACCCTCCTTGAGCTCTGGATTCTCATTCTCGAAATGGGCTTCCATATTCTGCTGGTGGATTATCATCTACCGATATTGGTGTTTTGAGAGGCTCCCTTGGCACCAGGTTGGGAGGAAATGGAGGTTATAGAGGATTGTCAGGTTCCTCCCTCGCGGACTCTATTTTAATGGTATCATTTCCACCTAGCGCGTTGATGCGTTGGGCAACAGGTTGCCCCCTAGTGGGCTCCTACATCATGTGACTTAGTGTTGGAGCTTGGATGTTGGCTCGTCCCTTCATGGCTTAGTTCTTGGTTGTGGACGTTGGGCTTTGGTGCTTTTGTGCTATGCTTTGGCTCGGCTTGTGTTTTCAACCTGCAAGGCAAGGCAAGGCCTCATGGACTAGGCATTAGCGCTGGACTTTGGTTAAATTTTTTATTTGGTTAGCCACTTGTGTTTGGCACTAGCGCTTGGGCGTTGGTTGGTATATTGTTGCTTGACTTCTAAGAAAGCTTGGAACTAGCCTGCTGGATATATTTGTATTTATATATATATATATATATATATATATATATATATTTGTTTTAATAAATAACCATGTGCTTCCTTTACCCTTTTAATATTTATATCATTAATATTGTTACATTTTGTGTTCTTGGCTAGCTTGTAGTGATGCATTGGGAAATTAATGCCCCTTATGACTTGGTGCTTATGGGTCGAACAACTGCTTAGGCTTAGGCTCAATTTTTATTTATTTATTTATTTATTTTTTATAAAGTTTAAATACATATCTTTTATATATGTTTATTTATATATCTGTTTCGAATTTCCTGGGCAGAATTGATTTATATATCTTTTATACTTGTTTATTTGAAACAAGAGTTAAAATTCATTTAACACTTTCAATATGTATAATATTATACCATTTTCATTTTCAATGTGCATATTGTTTATATATATATAGAGATCTATATATATATTAAAAAAAATTGTGTGCTTGGATCGCAGATTAGGTGGAGCTTGAGCTTGGTCCATATTTGTATATATTTATGTACACACTCCCTTATATTTTCTATCTATAGAGTATTGATGTGTGTCTAACCATTTCTATTCACATAACCCCTTTCATGGATCTCAATGTACAGGTCCATAAGTTTTAATGTTTTAAAGGGTTTCAAGGTTGTTTATAGGACACATAACATAACTTTCAGTCAAAAGTCAAGAGGATGGGTGGGTAGGTGGGCCTTTGGCCCCAGATTTTAAACTAAAGCTCTGATACCATGTGTAAGACCCTTCACTAGGGATTCAAAGTTAAATGGTAAATTTGTAATCTAAAATACTTTTCCTTTCTTGAACATGACATCAAATTTCTATTTTTGTTTGCATTACAACAAATCTAACTAATTTATGTTGAATTTCTAGCAAATTAACCAGCTAAATATTAAATTCTCATTTTATACAGTCCAAAATAGTCATGAAACAAATTACTCAGCATATTACACAATTTCAATACCTAGGTACATATCATAACTTTCATTCAGAAAAAAATAATACTGGCAAAATACCTCTTGAAGAAGAAGTTTGTCCATTTCTTTCCTGTTGTTGCTAACTTCCAGAAGACTGCTTGAAACTGCATAAAAACTGAATCTTTTCCTCCCAGCTAGCTAGGAACAAAGCCTATCTGGCTCTTTAGCTCTAGGAACCCTTGCGGTTTCCAGCCCCCCCCCCCCCACGAGCCCAAAATCCCCAGCAACCCCGATGCCCCCTATGAAAGACCTCCAACAAGATCCTCAGCAAAACCACAATAAGCTCCTCCGCAAAACCACAACCAGATCCTCCAAACAGAGCCCATAATACAATCGTCCCTCAAAATAATGTTCCCCTCTTGCGTTATCCTCCCCTCCCATCATTCACCGCCTTCTTCCTTCATTTAATTCTCAACTACCCCCCCTCAATTATGTGTCAACCACCTTATCCCATTTTCATTAATGGGTTGATATTCCGATACAAAATAATAATTAATAATTTATTAAGCTAGATTTTATTAAACAGATATTAAATCATGAAATTAATTAATTAATTAATTAAACCAATATACATTCAACAAATATTTAACCAGGACAACTAATTAATTAATTAATTAAACTAATATACATTAAACAATTATTTAAATCATGACAATTGATTAATTACTTAGGGTTGTTACAGTCAAACCCTGGTTAGCTAGGATAGCCCAGTTGATATAATTATTCTAGGACCAGATATGCTAAAAGAAATTGAAACAATTGTTCATAAAGACAAATAGAATTTGAAAAGTGAAATGGATAGACAGAGGAGTTTTGTTGATTTAAAAAGGACACATGCATAATTCAATTTTGGAGATCATGTCTACATAAAAGTAAAACCCATAGATAGTTCATTCAAATTAGGAAAAATTTCTAAGTTGTCCCCATGGTATTGTGGGCTGTTTGAAATACTTTCAGAGTAGGGATAATGGCCTACCATACCAACCAATTTAAAGGTACACACTGTATTTAATGTTTCATTGTTAAAGAAACATGTGCATGATGTAACTCATATTTTTATTGGAATTTGATCCAGATGGAAATTGGAGGCCAATTCTTTGAATTCCAGATAGATGTCGACACTTTGGAAAAATGGTTAAAAATATAACATTCACTCTCCGTAAGGCCCTTCCCCGTGTCATATATTGGTGAGAGATTTAATGTGAGCAACATGCCAAGGATGACTTTGTAATTTTTTGGCCAGGACCCACTTGGGCAGATTTGTTGATTTCTCAAGCAACAATATGATCTTGTTGGAAGCTATGATGACCAGTACACAGGATGGACCACATTGTGCAAAGAGAGGGGAAAAATGAGTCCATAGTTCACAAACACATTTCATGCCTTGTGCACCGATATGGGTATCAAAGACTCCAAGTGATATCTAGTCCTAAAATACTATTAGGCTTTGCACAAATACATCCAAACGAAAATGGAGTTTCTGTACATCTCGTAATTGGGAGTCACTTATCGATATGCTGCCAAAATTGAGTAGAAATTCAAGTAGAAAAATAAGTGGGAGTTTGGGTATGGAAACATGCAACAACCAAAGTAGAGTAAGGGTGGCCCTAACTCCCAGGACAAAGGATAGAACAAGGATGTCCAAACCTAAGATAACTATCCCAAGCCACCAATAAAGAAGAGTAATGGGAAGTCCAAGAAGGACACTGGAAATTGGTGCAAGTTCCACAAAATCCCTTGGCACAATAATGATGAATGTCACTCAAAAAAATCGTTGTTTCTTGAGAAGAAATACCTAGTGTTATTGAACGAGTCGGTAAGTACTGGCACAAACTAATCTCCCTAACTTCAACAATAAATTAGAACAAAACATAGAAGAGCACAAGCTTCTCCTTAGATTTCATTGTAATGTAAACTAGTTCAAAGAGGGGCAAATGAAATACCATTTAAACGTCATTTGATCCTCTCTAGTATTGTCCTTCATCCATCTTTTTATTTGCGGGATTTTGAACCTCTTAAGAAGCACAAACCAACAAAGAGAGAGTACAACGATATATATATTTCAATGAAACCTATGCATAAGATCAAGGAATTATACAATAAAAATCAAGACACTTTTATAGGGAATAAATGTATCATTGCATTATATTAATGAAAGTGGAGAATACAACCTATGCCTTGATGTTTCAAGGTCCCTTCCAATGGCCCCTTGCTTCAATACACACACCTTTTCTCCAATGCTTTTGATGTAGAGTATTGACAACTTGACTTCCAAAGATAAATAAAAGCTATCACAAGTACAATCTTTAGCAGAATTCTCCATGCATAAGCCAACCTAAATTTTACCATGAGAGATCCCTCTTTATATAGAGTGAAGAGGTATGGACAAAGATATTAGGATGACCCCACTAAATCAAAGAAGTGACTGAGATCCAAACCGATCAGAGGCCACCTCATCCTTCTGGAGATTCCATTCTAGAACCTTCGAGAATTTCACCTTTTTCCTTTGATTGAGAATCGTTGCACCCTAAACACAAGAAACCTATGATGAGGACGTATTACATTGTGGTGCAGCATGCAACAATCAGGGATCATCACATCCTTATCATTTGGAAAGGTGTGACGATCTTCTTTGGTAGGGTATTTTAAGAAAGAAGAGATGATTCTATTTCCTAGGGAGAAAGTCTTATTTCTTCAATAGCTCCAAGGAATAGAGGAGTAAACAATAAAAATATAATTGGTGATCACGGGGGTGAACAAAATAATGTGTAATATAATTCCCCCCAAAGTATGAAGTTGGAACATGTGACAGCTGGAATACTTTGTAGAATGTGTTGCAAGATTGGTTGTTGTCATTGATGTCAACCCTAGTCATGAGTTTTGGACCACAAGATTGATAAAGGTATTTGGACATGAAAGACAATGCACATGCATATAAAACACCCATGAATGGATAGTATACATCATGTTGTTTCCAGTGGTATGTGGCATGTCACATGGATCCTCATGGTTGAGGAGAAATGAATTTTTGAAGATGACAAAGTGAATTGAAGAAGGAAGT
>ML792977.1:56711-75744 GCA_009831015.1 Picea engelmannii | reverse complement strand
TTATACTATTGTTCATTGCTCATTGGATATAGTTGAATGGTTTAAGTATAAGTTGAAAAAGGTTTTAAATTGTACTTGATACTGATTCACCCCCCTCTCAGTATCAACATAATGTGTGTGTCTAGAACAAGGAGCACATGGGTTAGAAACCTACAAACAATCAAGCATATGCATAATAATATACCATTTATTGAGGTAGGCAACCCCATACTCAGACTACAAGTGACTCTAAGCATACGTTTCAAGTGAGTCATGGCCACCAATCATACATTGTGGATCCATATCATCATGATTCAACATAGCCACAAGAAATACACTGTGGATATATGCTATAACGACTCAAATTTGGACATAGCCACGAAAAATACACGGTTGATCTATGTGCCAGTAAAGAATTATGATTACTCCATCACAACCTAGATCTATGTGACAGTATCCAAGGTCTTCATTTCCATCATCTTGAAGTATGAATCTTTCCATGTGATTATAGGTGTCGAAGTCGTACATGGTAGAAACCACTTGATTACCAATCATTAATGGATACCATCAACAAGCACGAGGGAAATCACCATTGATGCCAATGATCCCCAAGATACTCTAGTACAATGCAACGAATATGATTTAATGAGCTGAAGTTGAAAACTCGATGGAAATTTCCAATTAGTGGCCCATGATGTGAACCCAATGTCGAAAACGAGGATACTTGCCATTAACGCATGCAGGTTTCAAGGTACTAAATGATTTCTAAGTCTAATTCTTGGATAATGAGATGAAGTTGGAATGAAAAGACTCATCACAGGAGGGCCTTAATGTATCCCCCATCAATGACACAAAATATGTAGCATATTTAAAATGGATTAGAGTATAAAGTGATTCAAAACTAAATCAGGAAAGGTCGATATGGTATGATTTTGAGGACTTCAGATGGACAACTCGATAGAAGGATTGTTTAGGTTGAACTTCTCTTCAAATTATGAATGACACAACAATTGTCTTGGAAATATTGACTCAAGGAGGACCCAACATAAATACTTGTGGATGATAAAATGAGAGACAAATGGATTTAACAACCCAAAGACAATGATGAAGAGGCGTGTCATGCTCAAAAGAGACTTACTGCCACTAACACAAATACAAATATGCATTTCTTTCCCAATTTCCCCCCACCATTTCTATGAGTACCTATTTATTTTTACGCAAGCTCTAGGAGGATAACATATGTTTGTAAAGTAATCTCATCCTTTGGATGAGTCTATTGGATTACGTTTAACGAGCCCTACGAAGGAGTGGTTCACTCCCATATGGGCCTTTTGATGTTTGTTTTATGAGTCCAAAGAAAGAAATCTTAGGGGTTTTTCATGTTTTTGAGAGTCTGAAAAACACTTAAAGAAAACTCCAAAATGTATTTTTTCATAAATTAGTCGGATGAAGCCGAAAAACAGATAATCTATCACTCATCAGATGTTTTCTTCAAATACTTTTATGAGCGTGAAAAGAACAAGGTCACTCGGCTATATTTTCATGTTTAGGGAGTTTGAAAAGAGATTAAAGGAGACTCCAAGGGGGTTCATTTTTCGTATTTCTATTACGAGTCCAAAAAAGCGATAAAATTTTACTCGATTACATTCTCATAGTTTTACGAGCGGGAGAAAGAATAAAGACCATTCTTGATGTTTTTTACTAAAAAAAACTAAAAGCATATATACATCATAAAAACATGCAAAAACGACCAAAAAAGAGTGATCCATATCAAAAGTTTGATCATCAGATCCCTATCCTACAATATCGACACTTTGAAAATTTCATTAGGTTTTTGACATAGGTGGAAATATTTAAAAAATAATTTAATTTTAAGTTAAAATGGTAAAAATAAGTTAAATAGGTCAAAACATGTCCATTTTACCATTTCATTTGTATTTTCACCAAACTAGTGCCAAAAACCCTCTTTTCCTCTGATTTTCAAGTGACGATTCTGTAGCACTCCATGGATAATTTCTTGAGCCATTTCTGTGAGGTAGGTGCTCTTCGTTCCCTCTCTCTTTCTATAGATTTTTATTTTTATTTTTAATGGTTAATTTTTGAGTTTATAGGTGAATTTCCAAGGGATAGAGCGCCTCCAGATTGTCGCAGGATCTCCTATCAGAGACTGCAATGATATAGGATCATCGTAGGGGGTTAACTAATGGGGTGTGATGCCACACTATGGTAACCTTGGCCCTTGCGAAGGCCACAACTCAAAAATTAAAAAGAGAGAAAGAACTAGGGAAACCTCCAATTTTGGATTTTTGATGAACTAATTCATCTTTTATTGTTGTTTGACAGATTTTCCATAGTTCATCATGCTCAAATGGCAGGAAAGAGAGAATGAAGAGGAATATTACATTTCCATGAATGATCCCACCACCTTCATGGAACTCTGGGAGTGCGTCTTGCTTAATTTTTTCAAAGTATAGGGCATGAGAACCCAGTTTGTTCTATTGGAGCATTTAGTCCGAATGTGGGACATAAACGAACAAGATTTTCATGTTGGGGTTCATAAAATCACTCTAGATGATGCAGACCTTCACTGCCCTTGGGCCGATATCTGCACAGGATTGTTCTAAATTCTTCTCGAGTCGAAGCGGCTCTCTTAGATCCCTATTGGAACCTCACGAATCTGATCCATAGGTCCTTCATAAAAAAATTGCCCTGCTTGACTTAACACCAGGAACGAACCTTATGTTTCCATGCGACCACAACGGGGCCTTAGCGAAAGGACCTTCACAACTTGCGAGCTCGTGAATCGATGACATTGACTCCTCTTTCTCCAAACCTCCGATACCCGAGATACAATACGGGTATGGCTCCTTCTTTCTAGCGCCTTCCACAGATAACCACCGGCTAGGGTTGAGTGCTAGAACTACTTGCAACTCGCGACTTCACGAGTTAGAGTGTTGAGCCCTCGTTCTCCTCCTTTACGAAAACCCAAGATATGAAAAGTCAGCGATGGGTTGACTCCTTCCAAGGTGACGCGTGTACACCACCTATCGCCTACTTCCTCCTTTTCTGTGCACTCTATGTTTGTGCCACCTGTCTACCACGCGGTCCCCACCTAACAAAAATGACGTGTGTTCACCCAAGCCCTCGAAACTCAACACTTCGCTACTTTAGCGATCCAGGTAAAACTCCTTCACCTTCCGAGACCCTGATACATGATGTAGTGAGGCACCCAAATCTCATGGCTCTCCTTCCTCCTCGATCGATGGTTCAGGTCGAATCGCGATCTCGCGACTCAGGGGTTTTTAGCGCAAACATCTCTACCTCCTCACTCATGATACTTGAATTCACGAGATGATCTAGATCTCTGCCACCTATCCTCTAGAATGGATGGTCCTGATGATTTTGGGACTTGTTGAGTCCTTTTCCTTCTGCTGTTATGAGGTTTAAACCTCGCACACCTTTTCTGGATCCAACGACTCATGACAACTCGACACTTCTCCCCAAAGTGTCTCCATCATCTGTTTTAGCTACTCTCCTTCACGACCTCCTCCTATTGTGTAGACGTAGATTCAACAGTCCAGATCTTTCCTCCCAGTGCCGATCCAAATATAGTTGTATCTCCCTCTTGAGCTTGTCAACTCAGAAACCTCGAAAGGTTTTGTCTGTGCGTGCTCTTCTTGTGCTTTCTCTTCTGAGCTTATGGAATTAGAAAAAATCCACTCTCGCACACTCCTTGTGCTGCTAAGATTTCCAAAAAATCATATTTGAGGTCGTTTCTTGGAAAGAAATACCTCACACCCTCCTAACATCCTTCTGCTCGATGCACACCTTGCAGAGTCTAGAGGGTATTCAACAACCCTATGAGTGTCTTCAACTTGACACTTCTCCTCTTTCAGAACTCGAAAGAGAGTTCTTCTCAGTGCACTCCTTGCACTCGCTCGGTGCCCTCTTGGCAGAGCTTCTACAAAATCATCAGTGACTCTGTATTCTTACTGAACTCGAAATAGAGTTCCTTCTGTGCACCCTGTGCATCCTCTCAATGCCTTATTGGTAGAGTCTCACAGAATTCTCAAAAAATTTGTCTTCCCTATGCCCTCCTCTGCACAGTTCTTCCTTCAAGGTGTTCAACAACCTTGAGGCTTCCTCCTTGAGTCAATGACTTCCTTTAGTGCACCCTCTTGGCACGTCTTTGTCTAAATTCTACAGAATTTAGAAGTGCACTCCTGCACTGGTTTTGAGAGAATGTAGTACTCTTTCATGCACTCTTGCATGAAACCACAAAGAATCCAAACCTGAAATCAAAGAACCCAACAGACAACAATCTCTGTCTGTAACCTGCAAATGCAAACTAACACACATCTACATCATATCATAAACACATAAAGACATCCATCAACATACACAGAATAACATGCAAGAAAAACTGCTCTAGTTGTATTAATATGAAATGCCTCTTTACAATGTGAAGAGCGGACTGCAACAGAGTCTCGACTCCCTATTTTCTCTTCTCTTCTCTACCCCTATATAGACTCTATCCACTCTACCAACTAACTGTCTACAGATACAAAGGTTCTTTTTACAAAAGGGGTCTCCTCGAGTGCTTCCCTCCATCCTCACCAACTCTCATTAATTACAATGAATTACATTGAATGGTTGTCTAGTCCGAATCAGATCTAGATCTCATCCTTACAACCATTTAATGAAAAATTTATCTAAATCCTGTGCACATGCATGGCTTTTGGCTCTACCAGCCTTACAACATTTAATACAATTTGAAAAATTTGAAAAATGAGAGGGTTGCGCCTCTCTCTTTCCATTGAATGTGCACTTGATGTGCTGGCTAGCTGGGGCGCAGTTGGCTTGGAGTGATGCTCCTGCATCACACTCCTTTGCTATGAAAAATTCATGAGCTCCTGCTCATGATCTTCCCATCATCATTGTTGAAATCCACCTGGATTCCAAACAGTTCTTTGGAGCTGTCCATATGCTCCATCACTTCGCTGCTACTGCTGCATCTTCCCTATTGTTGTGGCAAGTTCTCCTCTACTCATCTTCTCCTCACTGGCCACTTCTGTTGATTTGATCATCATCCTTCTGATCCCCTCAATCTCCTTGTCCAGCTGATCTAGTGGATGGTTCTCTTTATGCAATCTCCTTGGCTACACTTCTTCGTCCCTAACAATGGGTAGATCAACTAGATCCCCCATGATATTTTCTTCCTATGTGGCCTTAACTTGCCACTCTGCTGCAAAATTCAGTTCTGCAGTTTGATCCCTGAGTCTCTTCTCAGCTCCCCTTCTAACAATTTTTCTTCTTCCAGTTCTCCTGCTGGTGCATCTCCAGCTTCTCCTCAGACTATAATTCTCCTTCATCTTTTGTAGCATGCCTCAACATTGTATTCATCATCAACTGTTCAGCTCCTTGTCTGAAATTTCTGAGGGATTCCTCAGAATGCTCCTCTGCTAACATCTATATGAATGTCTTCTCATGGAAGTCATCTATGGGCTCCGGATGGTTCATCCAATCCTCTAACATTTCTATCTCCTTCTCCCAAGGAGTGAGAATCTTATCTGCATGCTCTTCTTCTGCTACAACTTCAAATGTTGTAGTTATCCCCTGTTCAGCCTCTTGGCTGAAAATTTCGAGCATTTCTACTGAATGCTCTTCTTCCTCAGCTGGGTCAGGTTCTTATGTCTCTCCCATTTCTTATTATTCTTGGGTAGCTTATAACATCCTCTCCTTCATCATGACAATCACCGCAGGATGTCTTTCTGCTATTGTTGCATTGGCAACACACATGCTAGCCTAAACTGGGCTATATGGAAGGAATACCTTTATCCCTCCAATCATCAGAATGCTCTTCTAATATTCCTTCTCTATCAGTTGTCCTTGCTGATATGAACTCACCTTTGAGCTCATATTCTCTGCCAGCTCCTCTCGCTGATCCAAACTCATCCCTGAGTTCACGAGACTTTCAGATAGTCTCAACTGCTCTCCCTTGCCCACCTGGCAATATGGGATTTCCTCTCTGCCCTCCTAGCAGTCTATGAGATCCTCCAATGATCTCATCTTGTTTCCCTCCTGGAAATTTGAACTTTTATCACCTCCCTCCTGGTAGTATATGAGACCTTCACCTGATCTCTTTCTATTGCCCACCTAGCAATTTGAAAGTCCATCTCTGCCCACTTGGCAGTCTATGAGATCTCTGCTCGATCTCTCCTCTTCATCATCACTAAGATTTCTCCCAACTTTTAATTGATAGGCATGAACCATCTCCTTTGTGGCCCTAAGGCTTTTCACGTACCTCAGCCACCTCCTCAACAACCTTTTCTATCTTCTGGCCAACAATTTCTTGACTGGACACTTTTCTTTTCTCTTCATGGGCCATTCATACACCCAATGCGGCTTTGCGTTCTATTGCATTCGCAATGCAAGATGCTTCATTCTCTCTCTTATCTCAGTGAGTTATTTGTCCATTTCTTCTTTACTCATCTGTTGGTGGTCTCCTCTTCCACCACGCTCATGGTCTTCAGTAGCCATTTTCCTATTCCTGTCTGTCTTCCTGGAAAACGTGTTTCTGTCACTCTACAACCGAGAGTACTTCCATCTTTTCCTTATAGTTGAACTGACTATCTATTGACTGTTGTGTCCTGCAACAACCTTCACCTTTTACTTGTCTCCTATAGGATCTTATTCACCTCGCTTCCTCTTTTGCCTGAAATATACAGGCAAAATCCCACTCTGATACCACTTGACGCAGACCTTCACTACGCTCGGGCCAAGATCCGCACAGGATTGTTCTAAATTCTTCTTGAGCCGAAGCGACTTTCTCAGATCCCTATTGGAAACTCATGAATCCAATCCACAAGTCCTTCATAAAAAACCCGCCTTGCGCAACTTAATACCAGGCATGAACCTTATGTCTCCATGCGACCACAACCGGGCCTTAGCACAAGCGCCTTCACAACTCCTTAGCTCATGAATCGATGACCTCGACTCCTCTTTCTCCAAACCTCTGATACCCGAGATGTGATATGGGTATGGCTCCTTCTTGCTAGCACCTTCCACACATAACTACCGGCTAGGGTTGAGTGATAGCACTACTCGCAACTCGCGACTTCACGAGTTGGAGTGTTGAGCCCTCGTGCTCCTCCATTACAAAAACCCGAGATACGAAAAGTCAACGATGGCTTGACTCCTTCCAAGGTGATGCCTGTATGACACCTATCGCCTACTTCCACCTTTTATGTGCGCTCTATGTTTTCACCATCTGTCTACCACGCAGTCCCCACCTAATGGACGTGATGTGTGTTCGCCCGAGCCCTCGATGCTTGGCACTTCGTGACTTTAGAGATCTAGGTGGAACTCCTTCACCCTCTGAGACCCCGATACACGATGTAGTGAGGCACCCAAATCTCACGGCTCTCCTTCCTCCTCGATCAAAGGTTCATGTCGAATCATGATCTCGTTAGTCGGGGGTTTGTAGCACAAAGGTCTTTGCCTCCCCGCTTGTGATACCCGAATTCACGAGATGATCCAGATCTCTGCCACTTGTCCTCCAAAATGGACAGTCCTGATGCTTTCGGGACTTGACGAGTCCTCTTCCTTTTGTTGTTGCAAGGTTTAAACCTCGTGCACCTTTTCTGGATCCAACAACTCATGGCAACTCGACACTTCTCCCCGATGTGTCTCCACCATCTGTTTCAGCTACTCTCCTGCGTGACCTCCTCCTGCTATCTGGACATAGATTCAATGGTCCAGATCTTTCCTCCCAGTGCCGATCCAATGACAACTATAGCTCCCTCCTGAGCTTGTCAACTTAGAAACCTCGAAAGGTTTTCTCTGTGTTCTCTCTTCTTGTGCTTTCTCTTCTGAGCTTATGTACTTAGAACAAATCCACTCTCGCACACTCCTTGTGCTGCTAAGATTTTGAAAAGCTCATATTCGAGGCCATTTCTTGGAAAGAAATGCCTCACACCCTCCTAGCATCCTTATGCTCGATGCACACCTTGCAGAGTCTACAGGGTATTCAACAACCCTGTGAGTGTCTTCTCCTTGACACTTCTCCTCTTTCAGAACTTGAAAGAGAGTTATTCTTGGTGCACTCCTTGCACTCACTCGATGCCCTCCTGGCAGAGCTTCTACAGAATCATCAGTGACTCTGTATTCTTACTAAACTCGAAATAGAGTTCCTTCTGTGTACCCTGTGAATACACTCAATGCCCTCTTGGCAGAGTCTCATAGAATTCTCAAAACTTTTGTCTTCCTTGTGCCCTCCTCTGCAGATTTCTTCCTTCAAGGTGTTCAACAACCTTGATGCTTCCTCCTTGAGTAAATTACTTCCTCTAGTGTGCCCTCCTGGCACATATTTTTATAAATTCCGTAGAATTCAAAAGTGCACTCCTGCACTAGTTTTCAGAGACCGCAGTACTCTGTCATGTACTCTTGCATGAAACCACAAACAATCCAAACCTGAAATCAAAGAACCCAACAGACAACAATCTTTGTCTGTAACCTGCAAATGAAAAGTAACACACATCTACAACATATCATAAACACATAAATACATCCATCAACATACACAGAATAACATGTAGGAAAAACTGCTCTGGTTGTATTAATATGAAATGCCTCTTTACAATGTGAAGAGTGGACTACAACAGAGTCTCAGCTCCCTATTCTCTCTTCTCTTATCTACCTCCCTACAGACTCTATCCACTCTACCAACTAACTGCCTATAGATACAAAGGTTCTTTTTACAAAAGGGGGCTCCTCGAGCGCTTCCCTCCATCCTCACCAACTCTCATTAATTACAATGAATTACATTTAATGGTTGTCTAGTCCGAATCGGATCTAGATCTCAGCCTTACAACCATTTAAGGAAAACTTTATCTAAAGCCTGTGCACATGCATGGATTTTGGCTCTACCAACCTTACAGCATTAAATATGATTTTCAAAATTTGAAAAACAAGAGGGTCGCGCCTCTCTCCTTCCATTGAATGCGTGCTTGATGTGCCTGGTTGGCGCATAGCTAGCTTGGAGTGATGCTCTTGCTTCACTAGACATTGATGAAATCTATTTTTTTATTGGATTATCTCATCATGGGTCTCAAGTGTCACTATCAAGAAGAAGAGGAGGAGGTGAACCTATGGATTATTATGTGGCACATCACTGCACTACTGGTACAGATAAGCATAGTGGCAAGGTTGCCATAAAAAATGTTGAGGATTTATCATTGAGGGCCTCCTAAAAAGTATGAAGAAACAATTAATACAGTGCATGACCGGTCGATTGAAACAATTTGTATATGGATCGATTTTGGTATCCTTTTTCCTAGAGAGGGTCCCATTTTTATGGCTACAACATGTGGATTGAGGTGTACCCGCTCCATAGGATCCTCATATGAAGAGGTGGGTATACTTGATGACACACCATGGTGGCGTGCCAACCGTTACATACGGTCATGTCTTCTTCTAGTGGATGAGAGATCAACTCATCATGATTGAGGATTATACATATGTCGGGACAGATTTTCATGGTGATCCCAACTTGGCACTACCTGAGGGTTCGCAGTGGGAAGAGATAGGTAAAAACAATTTTTCATTATATGTTGTTTTTGGTATTTTAATTATGAAATTTTTATGTTATGTATCCTAGACTAATCAAGATCTCTCAATAATGTAGATGTGGTGCCTTTCAAGCCTCCAATATCATCTCCTATCCAGATATGTGGAGATCTAGGAACAGTGGCAGGTCGAGGGGTAGCAGCTGAGGATCTTGAGGAGATCGAACACAACCTTGAGGGGTTTACTATGGAAATACCTAATATCACCGTGGATGAGTTACCTCAATGCTACCAATGCCATATGGTCGGTGTTTCATCATCCATTGGTCGAATGCTCCGTCGTGTAGCATAGGCAATGGTTTGTTATCACGAGTAGCATCCATGATGCATATGTATATGAAGCCATGTGCTTCAACAGTTTGGTCTCAAGACATACTTTTTTGTAAATTTTGACATTATAATACAAAACTTGTACCAAATTACCTGTATTTACATGTGTGTTTGGATTTATAAATGGTGAAAATGTATATCTAACACATAGTTGGCTAATGCATCTATTAATGTGTTTAGATATCTAGGAATGTGTTGATATTCAATGTAATCAAAATTTCTTTCCAAGAGGATAATTCTCAAGTACACCTGTAATAGTGTAGGACTTCGGATGGAATAAATGTTGCTTAATATCAACACCACTAGTTGTGAATAAAGACGTACAATTATATGATGGATTCCAAATGAAATGGCATCAGTTAATAACTCAACAAACATACTATATTCTGCAATATTATTAGTTGCAAGACCAAGGAAAATATTGTGTAGACTAATCAACTCGTCTATAGATGCAAAGATTTCCCATGCAACATACATTAGATTTTGAGTACCATGAATAGCACCATCAACAAAGCCAATATAGGGTAGTGAGAATGCTGAAATATATAAACCAAGCACAAGGAAAGGTAAGCAGTTTGAGGGCAGAAAAATAAATGACAAAAAACACACTAAAGTATGATACACTAAAGTACAAAGCACTCATGCATAAACTTTTTAAGCATAGTACTTCTTTAGGTAAATCCCATTTCTGGGTTCACCCAAAGGCATTCCATCGTAATCAACCAACTCAAAGCCCCTTTCTCCAACACTCATTTAACAATGTAAGGACCATGACACATCGGCTCGAATTTACCTGCCCCCAACAAATCATGATCTTGGTCATACAGAAGAACCAAATCACCTTCAGAAAAAACATGAGGTTTAACATGTTTTTTGTATTAAGCCTTGACACATTTATTTTGGGTTTCTATTACTAACACAACATCATGATGAGTCTCATCTAATTGCATTAAATACAATATATGTTCTTCTTCGGTTGTGGTGTTGGGGGGAAGTTCGACAGTTAGTTTCAGAGACGGGATTTCACATTCAATCGGAAAGGTGGCTTCAATATCATACACTAAATGGAAAGGCGTGAACCTTGTAGCAGATTTGACTGATTTCCGATAGGCCCATAATGCCGAAAAAATCATTTTGTGTCAGATTGATTTGTGAATCCCTATCATCCGTTGAAGCATATTAGTTAAAACTTTGTTGGTTTCTTCAACCTAGCCATTGGCTTGTGGATAATAAGGGATTGAGTTTTCATGTTGTAAATCCAATTTATCGGTAAGCTCAAACATCATAAAATTGTGAAAGTGGGTGCCATGGTCGGTGACAATGGCTTGAGGGACACCAAAACTAGTGATGATATGATTGAATATGAATAGTGTTGCACTTTTTTCGGTGTTATCAAATGTAGGCATCGCCTTGACCCATTTAGTGAAATAATCCATAGCTATAATGATGTATCCATGCCCCCTGGTCGAGTGAGGGTTACATGTCATGAATTCAATTCCCCATTTAGGAAATGGACCAATGGAAACTACAGGATAGAGAGGAGCAAGATGAGATCGAGTCTTATTATTATAGGTCTGACAAGCATGGAATTTTTTTACTGCAAGAATGCAATCTTTGAAAAGCAAAGGCCATAAGTAACCAACTCATAAGATATTTTGGGTAGTGGCATACCCATACATATGACAGCCACATGCTTTAGAATGATAGTCATTTAATTCTTTCTCAGCTTCATCATATGTCAGACATCGTCAAAACACAGACTCAATACCACAACGGTAAAGGGTATCACCAAGAATAATATATTAACGTGTTTGATACCTAATATGACAATGATCTACACGAGATATATCATGCCGAAAAGTTTGGGTTTGGAGATAAATGATAATGTATCCATACCAGATATCGTCTGAACTGATCAGAAAGAGAGATTCATCAAGAAAACAACATTCTTCCATGATTTCTGTCTCAGTGAAGGAAAGGTCACATATTAACTCATCAAAGACCAAATATTTCTTTGAATTGGATCGCTTAAACTCCAAATAAAACTCCTGGAGAATCGCTATCCATTTGGAGTATTTTCCCCCTAGAAATTGTCGTGTAAGAATATGTTGCATAGGGTTGAAATCAGAAATAATCATGGTTTTGTGAAATAAGATATGGTGATGAAAACATTGAACAACTTGAACAACCACCAAGGCCAATTTATCTACATGCATGTATGTGATTTCGGTGGTTGTAAGACTCCGACTTAAATAATAAATGGCATGTTTATTGTGCGAATCATCCTCTTGAACTAGAACCATGGCTATGGTATGAACCGAAGCAACCAAATATAATAAATAATCTTAACTATAATCGGGGGGAAATAAGAGTGGTGTGTGGGTTAATGCAAGTTTCAAATATTCAAAGGCTTTGTTTGTTGTGTCGTCCCACACAAAATCATGACCCTTCTTAAGAAGTCGAGTGAAAAATTTCGTTAGTTTGGCATAATTGAGAATGAATCGTCGTAGAAAGTTTTCCTTCCCTTGTAAACTTTGGAGTTGGCATAATGTAGAAGGAGGAAGCAAATTGATAATAGCTTCAACCTTCAAAGGATCCACCTTGATCCCATGCATGGAAACAATATAACCTAGAAGTCTTCCATACTCCACACAAAAATCAAATTTATGTGGATTGAATCATATGAGGTAATATTGACATCATAGGAAAATGGATTGTAAGTGTGTTGGGTGATCTTGATGATGCATGGAATGCCCCTATAAATCATCTAGGTAAGGTTGTAGAATATCCTTAATATCATGAAAGGCATAAGACATAGCACATTGAAAAGTCGCACCAACATTCTTGAGACTGAAAGGGAGTTTACATTATGCGAAGGTTCCCTAAGGGAAAATAAAAGTGGTTTTTTGTTGATCCGTGGGTAAAATATTGATTTGATTATAGTCAAAAAATCCATCCATTAGAGAGAAGATTTCACTCCCAGAAAAATCGTCAACGATTTGGTCGATGAAACGAGTTGGATAATTATCATTAGGAAAAGCCTTGTTAATATCCCTATAATAAACAAAAGCATGGATCATTGCTTGTTTCTTCATAACTAGAACAGTATTGGACACCCAATCACTCAACACTATAGGGTATACAAAACCAACTTTAAGAAGGTTTTCAACTTCAATTTTGATCGCAAAAGTTTTTCGTGGATGAATGGGGTGAAGTCATTTTCGAATGGGTTTAGCGCCAGGGTATGTCTTAATTTCATGTACAATGATATCTGGATAATTTGCAGGAATCTCTTCGTAACTCCATGAAAAAACATCACAATATTCTTGGAAAAAGGCCTTGTAAGTTTGGATCTCGTTGAGAGAACATGAGGCACCTATATGAACATTTTGCACAATTCTAGGTTTAATTAAAATATCTAGAGGGATGGTGGGTGAAATATTTCCCAAGTTCCCTTCATACAAAACATCTCGTGTTGGTTCAGAAACTGGGGGAACATTAAAAATAGAGGAAGGATGTGAAATCCGTTGATACCTCTCGATAGTCTTGAGCTCGAGGAAGAGTATGGAACGATGATGTCCATCATCCCAAGGTGTGTCTTCCATATACATAATTTCCATGATCGTTTCATCAGTTGGAAATATTGTGTGAAATGGATCGAGAGACATATCAATGAGAAAAGGGGGAGAAGGAGATGGTGATTGAATAGCTTGATAGGAAAATTCCACCGGACTTAAAGGCATTTGGTAACCATAACGAAGACATTCTTCCAAGCTAGGTACTATCCAAGGGTCATAAGACTCGGGGATTTCACCAACTCTAGTTGAAATCATGTTAATAGAAGAAACAAAAGGAGGAGGAACATCAGGTGGTGGAATAGGGAAAGTACCCATTAACGATGAATCCTTTAAAATACCCACACTGACATTGTCATAACCAAGAGGTGTTTTTCTATGAATGGATTGTTACTAGTGCATGAATCAAAACTAAAAAGGGTGAGTTGATCTACCGTAACAATTTACCTTGGTGAGGGAAATGTATCAGACGAAAAAGGGTAGAAACAACTGCTCACATAGCATCAATCCAACTATGACCGAGTAAAATGTTGTAATCAAGAGGTGCATCAAACACCTAAAACTCAATAGTAACTAATTTTCCTTCTAACACAATAGATAATGTATGAAGAACACCATAAGGTTTAAACCCTGTACCATTAAAATATTTTAATGTATTTTCTAACTCTGTAAGGGTAGGAGAGCCAATGGCCTTCGAACAAGTGCCGGACATGATGCAAATCAAATCTCCTTCATTAACAATTTTTTTACAAATATTCTTATTTTCCACAATTACTAGTATTTGGAAAGCTAATTCATATCAGTAGGAGTCTTATCAAATATTATCAAATTCATATCAGTAGGATCGAATCCTCTAGTAGCCTTTAATAGTTCCTTTCGTTGAGTAGGACAACTTTGAAGGACTTCAAGAGCTGACATCGTAGAAGGTGCCTGTGCAAGATCTTATACAATATTGTAGTTTTGAGTGGCATGTGCATGTGGGTTAAATGATGACTTAAGAATGACGCCTTTAGGAGTAAGATAGATAAATTTATTGGGACTAGGTCATTCGAGATGAAGAGGACCATTGGGAGGTGGAGCCGATGGAGGAGGTTGAGCCAACGGAGAAGGTGGATCATCAACTTTCTCTTTATAAGGGGAATAATCTTTGGTTCAAGTAGTGACTACAACTTCATTTTTATTGGAGTTACCAATACACATAAGTACATAAAAGGTGGTAGAGGTAGAGGGTTGGTCATGAATAACCAATTGGGCATGTTTTTTAGAAGGAAAAGGTTGTGACAAAATGACAGGTGTAGGGAGAGTCCCGGTTCCTTTGATGAACTCAGTAACTTCTTCATGTCTCAGATAATCTTTTGTATAATGGTCCTCGCCAAAAATAAGACAAGGATAATGAGGTTTTCACTTTTATTTACCATTTACAGGTTGAGTTTTGGGTTTATCCAGTTGTTGATTATTAGTTTTTGTCAGACAATTGGCTTAGGTTGATGGATAGTTGGTATGGATTGTTGGTTGTCATTGATGTCAACTATTGGAGAGTGATATTATAGATTGATGTCAACCCTTAGTGATTGATGTCAACCCTTGGAGAAAGTCCAGTAGAAAATTCCGGTATCACAAAGGTTTGGGTAATGGACCCAAGTTTTTTTTATGTTTTATGGTATGAGTTTTAATATATTTGAAGGTAATACTATTCTATATGGATAGTACATGTCATTCCATTTCTGGTGGTATGTGGAACGTCACATAACTCCTCACGGTTAGAGAGTTATGGCCATGAGAATTTGGAGAACCCAGGTTTGGGTAATGGAACCAAGTTTGTTTGATGGATAGTGGTATGTGTTTCGAAATATTTGAAGGAAATACTATTCTATATGGATATTACATGTCATGCCATTTCTGGTGGTATGTGGAACATCACATAACTCCTCACGGTTTGAGAGTTATGGCCTTACGGTTGGAGGACCCTCATATGTTGCCTTGAAGCCCCAAAAGGTCAAAGAATTCAAAGAGATTGAAAAGAAAAAATTATTATTTAAATGATAAAGCAAAGTGACAAAGTCAAGAAGGATTATTTAAATAATAAATTGAAGTGACAAAATCAAAGAATATTATTTAAATGATAAAGTGATGTGACAAAGTCAAGGAGAAATATTTAAATGATAAAGTAATAGAGAACTTTCTAATTATCGAAAGTGGTTAACCCTAAAAATGAGGAAAATAGGTTAAGTGACCTAGAAGTGGGTTAAGTGACCTAGAAATAGGTTAAGTGACCTAGAAGATGCTTCTAAGGAAGATATCTGGAGAGTATAAATAAGAGGCAAGGCTCTCTCATTTTATATCACACTTGAGAATATTGAATATCTATAGGTGACTGAGGTAACCAAAGGATATCTAAGACGAATTTCAAAGGGAATGTGAAGAAAATAAGGCCGGAATTCAAGGGAGGATAAATTCTTTTGATGATACTTTCTAAGGTATGTTATTTACAGGTCATCTCAGCATTTTCACAATAATTTTTTTTCTAGAATGATTTAGAACGTGAAATTGATAGGCCATTGAGGAAGCATATCCAAGTATATGTGGTAAAAATTTCATCTTGTTGGTCGTTTAATTTTTGGAGTTACACTCTGTGAAAAATAGGGTTTGTGGCTAGTCCTGAAACTAGTCTAAAACATGTGTTTCAGGTAAAAATGTCATAACTTCTTCATAACATATCCAAATTTAGTAAGCAAAAATGTTTTGGTTAGAGTACAATATTTAGTATGCTATGTAACATTTTCATATCCATTCAACAAATATTTCATGTGGGGCACGCTATACAAGGTCGCTCTCTAGAATAAGCTAGAATTCAACAAGGTATGCCATTTTTTCTATAACTCCTTTTCTGAGAGGTTCCAAGTAGTGACAACTAGAGGAATTGCATAAAACACACTGAAGAACATTGTGTACTATTTTCAGATATTTATTGATTACAAGTACATAGTTATTGTAATGTCCCCCACCTCTTAGAGAGGTGATGAGGAGACTCAATGGCCTGAGCACCCCCACTAGGTCATAGTCTCACACTGAGGGGGGGAAAAGTCAAGAAGTTAAAAGTTATATTTTTAAGTTGACTTAAGAAAGGAAAGGATAAAGGAGTAAAAGATAACTCAACAAGAGAATAGAAGATTAACCCTAGGATTTAACCTAACTCAACAGAGAATTAGAAGGAAAAGTATAAGTAAGAGGCTGGGGCACACCTATTACTCATTCTGGTTTTGGATTAGCATTTTCTATTGCTCTTGAGGATTCAGTTTGGGGGTTTTGCTGTACAAACCTTTGTGAGCAACTCAGTGGTGAAATATCCACTCACCTTGTTCCGCAGCTTGGTCTCGGGGATGAAAGACTCATCCACACCATTCTAGTCTCAACCCATCTCCATCTAGCACTTTAGAAGGTAGAAGGTTGTACTGTTCTTGTGTTTCCAGCAAGGGTGCACCATCATCTAGAGGGAGGTTCGATTCATCTTATCTTGAGGGCCTGGGGCCATTTTGACAGTTGGGTTTTGTTTGTAGGGGCAGGACCATCAGTTTGAGGGATTTTCTGGAGAGTTATCATCATTCTACATTTGTCTACAGATTGGGACGTCTTGGAGCCATAGGGGACGTCCTGTGATTCAGTAAAACTTAGATCTAGGGAGATCTTCTTGAGATCTGAGTCCGAAACTTCTCCCATAGGATTCTCATAGCCCGATCTATATTCTTGGAGAGTTTTAGATCATTTGGAGGCCTCCTTCATCAGGGCTGAACCAACTAGGGTTTCGTTCATCTAGTGGGGCGCACCATTCAGGGAGGAATTCAGATCTACGGGGTTTGAGAGTGGATTTGGGAATTTTGACATTTAGGTTATCCTTACAGTTGCTTGATCTATCATTTGGCCTATTTCTCGGGATGATTGGACACTTTTGGTAGCAGGGTCGAATTATTGAGGGCTTCAACATTCTAGTAGGACGTGGCACTTTCCAGCTTGGATGTTGAGCATTAGTACAACTGATATCTGCTTGATTAAGTCTTCATTGTATATCTAGCCTTTGGAGGCTTATTTTGTATTGTCAGGAGAATTTTGTAGTAGCTCATATCTATTGCTTGTACGACCATCTGAGGTTTACACCAGATCTTCCATCTATAGTATTGATCTTACATTGCTCATAATAAAAAGGTTAGATCTTTTCTTGTGCTTCTACATCTTGAATATATTGTGATCTCCATGTGTCGATGAGTCTTGTATGCACTTAATAACTCAATAAATTATTAGTAGTTAGTGATTCCAAGAAAGAATTTGGCTTGGGATCATTACAGTGGTATCAAAGCCTCGATCCTCCAAACCCATGGAGAGATCGGTGCATGCAGAAGTACACGAGAATTGTTATGGGTCGGAGGAAGAAAAACAACAGTGAAACAGAGGCAGAAATCGAAGGGTCAGGAGATGACCATGAGCCTTAGGGCGTGGCTCTCTTAGTAGCCGAATTTGGTAAGTTCCAGTAAAACATGAACCACATAGAAAGAACATTGGTCTGATAGTTGGATGAGTATAAGGAAACCAACATAAGGGGATAGGCCGAAATCTCTAAAACCTTGAAGAAAGTTGATGAGAATCTACAGAAAATGAATGAGAACCAAACTAGGATAATTGACCTTCTGATGCAAGTAACCCATCAAGGCAAAGATCCTGATATGTATGGGAATAAGGAGGCTGGAGGGTTTGGTGGAACCCATGAGGAAGTCAGATATAACCCAGAGAAAGAACCGGGATCCGAAGGAAGTCTTGGAGGTGGCACGTTCCATGGGCAGATGGGTAGCAGGACAAATCATAGGCCATACGTGCCAGTGTTCACAGATGAACTGCTAGGCCAACACTCAGGTAGCATAGCTAACCCCAGACCATACATGCCCACATTCACAGATGAGCAAGGGCAGCATGAACAGGTTGAAGATTTTGTGGAACAATTAGCCAGGAGTACCAGGGAATACTATAGCTTGGATATGAAAGTTCAAAGACAAATGTCCCTAGACCAGTATTTTCAACTCAGGTTCAAAAAATAGCCTAGGATGAACCACAGGGGTAGCTTTGAGTTTGAGCGAAGGGTAGGGAAGATAGAGATTCCATACTTTGATGGTATGGCTAAGATGAAAACACAAGCATGGGTGCAGAAGCTAGATACTTACCTGTAGCTTAACCCCATGAGAGAGATGGAGGCCATCAAGTTTTCCACTATGTACTTGGATGGAAAGGCCCACAACTGGTGGTACCATGGGCTCATCACACTCGGCCACAACCAGATTGTATCCTATACAAAATTCACTCAAAGGCTCATTGATAGATTTGATCTAGGAGATCCTGAGTTACATTTTCGGGAGCTCACCCAACTCAAGAAAATAGGTACGACTGAGGCATACATTGATGAGTTCCAGAGGTTGGCAGTGATGGTGCAAGATATGTCCCCAACCAGGCTCATGATGCTCTTTACAAAAGGATTGATGG
>ML792977.1:40010-55669 GCA_009831015.1 Picea engelmannii | reverse complement strand
CATTTCAGTCTTGCATGAACCATGTGTTCAACAAACAACTGAGGAAACACTTGTTGGTATTCTTTGATGACTTGCTCATTTACAACAAGACCTGGGAGGAACACCTTCGACATGTGGACCAAATCTTGTCAATCATGGAAGAATAGTCACTATACGCCAAGGAATCCAAGTGTGAGTTTGGAATGACAAAATTTCTTTACTTGGGACACATCATAGGGGAAAAAGGGGTACATGTACACCAGGAGAAAATAACATCCATTAGGGAAAGTCCTTCTCTGAAAACACTCACAGAACTGAGGGGATTCTTGGGCTTATGCACATACTATAGGAAATTTGTCAAATGGTTTTCTCAACTGTGTGCACCCTTGACTGACCTGACCAAAAAGGGGTCCTTCAAATGGAATGATGAGGCCCAAGTCACGATGGAGAAAATGAAAGAGGTCATGAGCACTTGCCCAGTTCTAGCTCTTCTTGATTTCAGCATACCCTTCACTTTGGAGTGTGATGCCTTGGGGGAAGGTATAGGGGCCTTGTTGATGCAAAACAAGCACCCTCTTGCCTATGAAACCTGGAAACTCAGGGGTCCTGAACTACTTTACAACATTTATGACAAAGAAATGTTGGCTATCATGCATGCACTAGCCAAATTCAGGCAATATTTGGTAGGTGCAAGGTTTGTGGTCAAATCAGACCATAACAGTCTTAAATATCTATTGGCACAGAAGGATTTGAATGAAAGACAACAAAAATGGGTAAGAAAAATACAGGCCTATGACTTTGACATTGAATTCATCAAAGGGAAGAACAACGCAGTGGCCGATGCATTATCTAGAAGGCCATCCATTTTTGCCATGTCCGGTATGTCAGTCGACTGGAAGGAACACTTGATAGTGGAATATGCAAAGGATCAGTTCACTTGTCAACTGTTGGAAGGGAAAACACATGATGACAACTTCAGGGTCATAAATGACCTCATCTATTACAAAGGATGGATCTTTTTAGTTCCTAGATCATCTCTCAAAGCTAAGATCCGACATGCATGTCATAACTCACTAGTAGTAGGGCATCAGGGCATCAGTAAGACATATAGACAGGTGAGAGAGAGGTTTGCATGGAAAGGCCTCAAGGTAGATGTGATGAAACATGTCAAAGAATGCACTACATGCCAAGAAAACAAGGATGAGCACATGCACCCTGCAGGACTGTTGCAGCTCCTACCTATTCCAGAGCACAAGTGGGAAAGTATATCCATGGATTTCATCACCGGGTTGCCCAGAGAACAGGGGAAATATTGCATTTTCATGGTGGTAGACAGGTTGACGAAGTTTGCACACTTTTTTCCCATAGCCACATACTTCAGTGGAGCACAGGTGGCCGAATTATTTTTCAGAGAGGTGTTCAGACTACACGGCCTACCCAAAACCATCATCAGTGACAAGGACAGTAGATTCATGAGTACATTTTGGTAGGAGTTGTTCAGATTAGTGGGTACAACATTGAATCCTAGTACTAGCTATCACCCTGAGACGGATGGTCAGACTGAGATAGTCAACAAATGGGTGGAAGGTTACCTCAGAAACTACGTAGTAGGACAACAGGAAGCATGGATCAGATGGTTACATTTGAGAGAATATTGCTACAACACCACCCAACATATTTCCATTGGCATGTCAACCTTTAGATATTCATATAGCTATGATCCTTTATCATTTGTGGAGATTGCATTTGGTGACAGTAGGGCTCCGATGGTATAGGATTGGATATAGCAGAGCCAAGACATTCTCAAGGAATTGAAGGATCATTTACAGAGGGCAAAAAACCAGCAAAAGGTCCAACAAGACAAGCACATAGTTGATCATACCTTTGAGGTTGGTGATTTAGTCTATTTGAGGTTGCAACCATACAGGCAGGCCTCCATTAAAAGAAGAAGAGCGGAGAAACTGCAGCCACATTTCTTTGGACCTTACAGAGTCAACAAGAGGATAGGGGCAATAGCTTATGAGCTGGAGCATCCACAGGGTAGCAAAATTCACAATGTCTTCCATGTCTCATGCCTTAAGAAATACCTTGGTCAACATGTCAAGCCTATTGAGGCATTACCTCCCATCTATGAGGAGGGACAACTTGTTTTGATTCCAGAGGAGGTGTTAGAAGTCAGAGAGAAGAGGCTCTGAAACCGAAGCATCAAGGAGTATCTGATCAGGTGGAAGGATTTACCCATTGAGGATGCCACTTGGGAGAAGGAGCACATGGTTAGAGAAGTAGGTTTGGAATTGCTTGAGGACAAGAAATTTCAAGGGGAGACTGTAATGTCCCCCACCTCTTAGAGAGGTGATGAGGAGACTCAATGGCCTGGGCACCCCCACTAGGTCATAGTCTCACACTGAGGGGGGGAAAAATCAAGAAGTTAAAAGTTATATTTTTAAGTTGACTTAAGAAAGGAAAGGATAAAGGAGTAAAAGATAACTCAATAGAAGAATAGAAGATTAACCCTGGGAGTTAACCTAATTAAACAGAGAGTTAGAAGGAAAACTATAAGTAAGAGGCTGGGGCGCACCTATTACTCATTCTGGTTTTGGATTAGCATTTGCTATTTCTCTTGAGCATTTAGTTTGGGGGTTTTTCTATACAAACCCTTGTGAGAAACTCATTGGTGAAATATCCACTCACCTTGTTCCGCAGCTTGGTCTCAGGGATGAAAGACTCCTCCACACCATTCTAGTCTCAGCCCATCTCCATCTAGCACTTTAGAAGGTAGCAGGTCGTACTGTTCTTGTGTTTCCAGCAAGGGCGCACCATCATCTAGAGGGAGGATCGATCCAGCTTATCCTAAGGGCCTGGGGCCATTCCGACAGTTGGGTTTTGTTTACAGGGGCAGGACCATCAGTTTGAGGGCTTTTCTGGAGAGTTATCATCATTCTACATTTTTTTATAGATTGGGACATCTTGGAGCCATAGGGGACATCCTGTGATTCAGTAAAACTAATATCTAGGGAGATTTGCTTGAGATTTGAGTCTGAAACTTCTCCCATGGGATTCTCATAGCTTGATCTATATTATTGGAGAGTTTCAGAGAATTTGGAGGCCTCCTTCATCAGGGCCGAACCAACTAGGGTTTCAGTCATCTAGTGGGGCGCACCATTCAGGGAGGAATTCAGATCTACGAGGTTTGAGAGCGGATTTGGGAATTTGGACATCTGGGTTATCCTTATAGTTGCCCGATATATCATTTGGCCTATTTCTCGGGATGATTGGACACTTTTGGTAGCAGGGAAGAATTATTGAGGGCTTCAACATTCTAGCAGGACGTGGCACTTTCCAGCTTGGAGGTTAAGAATTAGTATGGCTCAGATATGCTTGATTTAGTGTTCATTATATATCCATCCTTTGGAGGCTTATTTTGTATTGTCGAGAGCATTTTGTAGCAGCTGATGTCTATTGCTTGTACGGCCATCTGAGGTTTATGCCAGATCAGCCATCTATTGTATCGATCTTACATTGCTCATAATAAAAAGGTCAGATCTTTGATTGTGCTTCTACATCTTGAATATATTGTGATCTCCATGTGTCGATGAATCTTGAATGCACTTAATAACTCAATACATTGGTAGTATTTAGTGATTCCAAGAAAGAATTTGGCTTGGGATCATTACAGTTATGATTATTTCAAGTTAGGGTTGTTGACTATTCCAAAACTAGTCATGTGAGACTAAAGAAAAGTTTGATGAAAATTCTAGTCTCTTGTTGTTAAACTTAAGGAATTTTTGCAGGCATGTGATCATATCAATATCATATTTGGATGATGAAATTGATAAGGGCATTTGGTTGAGGTACATGTCAAGTACATGGTTGAGACAAGTAGTTGATGAGTTGGCACATACATGAGATGTATAGTTGATGATGTTGATACATCTTGATGAGTCATAGTTGATGAGTAGTTGATACATACTTGGTACATGGTTGGAGGTACTTGTTAGTATTATTGTTTACACATGGTTTATGGATGATGTAGCATACTTGTATTATTAGAAGCCCATATTGATCTTGGTGATGATTATGAGTTATTGTGTTATGCTTGGTTGATGCACATCTTTGAGAGTTGTCTTGGTGATTGATCTTGGTGAGTAGATATGATTTGGTTGATAATAATGATGAGACAGGTTGTTGTGATAGGATTTTTGGAAAATTTGTTGTGACAGGTTGTTGTGACATGTTATTTGTAAAGTTTTGGTGCATGGTTGATGCACTTGTTCATGGTACAGGTTGGTGCATGGTTGATGCACTTGTTTATGGTACAGGTTAATAACAGGTTGTTTGGTACAAGTTTGGTGCATGGTTGATGCATTTGTTCTTGGTACAGGTTGGGGTACAGGTTGGTGCATGGTTGATACACTTGTTTATGGTACATGTTGATTACAGGTTGAGGTATAGGTTGATGCATGGTCGAGGTTATTGGTACATGTTGTTTGGTGCAGGTTGATTGGTACATGTTTACAACAATATATCTCATAGTGATAGTGTGATAGTGGTTCTATCATTATAAGTCTATGTAAATGAGGCTGGATGGGGCAAGGATAGGTGGTTTTAGCCACCTTCTGGTTGTAGCCGAAGAACATAGGTGGTTGTAGCCTCCTTCTGGATGTAGCTAGAGAATAGGGGAGTTGGAGCTTCCCTAAGGTTGTAGCTTGAGAAACAAGGGGTTTGGAGCCTCCTTCCAGTTGCAGCTGGGAAACAAAGGAATTTGGCGCTTCCAATGAATGTAATTCTTTAAGACATATAAGAAAAAGCATTATGTGGTTTTCTCCCGCTTTGGGTTTTCACGTAAAACACTAGTGTACTTTCTATATGTATGATTGTTCATTTGTTCATTTCTTATTTACTCTACATTTATTGGATGATAATGATACATTGATATAACACTTGGATTATATGGTTAAAAATCATCAAATTTCTCTACTAACGATTCACCCCCCCTCTTAGTAATCCAACAATTGGTATCAGAGATGGTTCCTTCAGGAATAGTTTAACCACTAGAAGGAGATCATGGATTATTCTGAGAATGGAGTACCAATGTTTAATGGTCAGAATGGTTTTAAGTATGATATGTGGAATATAAGGACGAAATTATTTTGACAGGCATAGGGACATTATATTTGGCTATCAGTTGTTATAGGATATGATAGTTCAAAAAGGGAAAAGACTGTAGGCAAGAAGGAATTGAGGAAGAATAACACAATAGCAATGGATTTCATTTGGGAAGGATTACCTAATCCGGTAAGAGAAAAGGTTGGTAAATGTTCATCAACAAAAGAACTTTTGGATAAGTTACATGACATATATTTTTCACCCATCACAGATTCAAAAAATGTCAAAGAAGATGCAGATACAAATTGAGAAGAATTGTGTTCACCATGTCATGCAGATTCAGAAGATGAAGAGTACATAACCACCATAGGTATGTTGTTTTGTGTTAATTGTGAAAAACGTGGACATCTTGAAATAGAATGCCATGAAGGAAATGAGACAGAAAAACTAATTGAAAAGGAAGACAATTATGAAGAAGAATTGATTAGTGCTTTAGATGAACTAAGAGAAGAAAACAATTCACTCAAGAAAGAATTGATGAAACAAAAGGAAAGTGTTCACATTTTTTAAGAAGCCCAATAGGGCATCGAGAACTTAAGAACTCATCTAGAAGAATCCAGAAAGATCGAAGAAAATATTGAATATCAAAAGAAGTGTTTGGAAACCAACATAGTAGCACATAAGGAAGAAGCAAAAATGAGAGAGAAGCTATTGACAGATCATCTTAAGGAAATAACTAACGATCTAAACCAGCTTGAGGCATATTTTGGTCAAGAGGAGAAAGGACTTGAAGAATAAATAATCACATTAAAAATTCAGCTTGAAGAAGAGAAAAGAACAGAATAAGTCATGAAGTCTCGGATAACGAAGAAAGAAGAAGAGGTTCAGAAGCTTGAAGAAGAAGTTGTCACATTGAGAAGTAAAATCGCCAAGCTCAAAAAGAATGTTGAAGAGACAGAAACATCCAGATCAATTATAGAGAATTAAGAGAAGAACTCTAGGTTACTAGAAAAGAAGAATGAAGAAAATAGAAAGAGTTATGCAAAAGTACTCAAAGGAAGGAATCATGGTCAAGCAGAATCTAAGAAAAATATTGAAGATACAACTTCAAGAAGACCATCCATGTTCAAGCCACAAAGAAGCTTCAATCATGATCATGATCAGTGAAGGAAAAAATTAAGAAGGACTATGCCACAAAGAAGATCATTCACTCCTAGATATGCAAATTTATTTTATGGTCATTGTTTTGATTGTACTAACTTTGGACATAAGGTTGCAGATTGTAGGGATTATAAAAGAAATGTTCAAGAAAGAAGTGCCTATCTGGTCGCACGTAACATTTAGTGTTACAAACGTCATAACTATGGACACATAGACAATGATTGTAGAAGAACGATCGATGATTCCATGAAAGAGAATATTGATATCAGATATAAGAAAGTATGGATAAGAAAACATGAAGAACATGTGAACAAAGACCAGGTACCATAGATCGCAAGATTGGCAATAAAACAAGATGAAGAAAATTCTAGAAAGAAAAAGAAATATGTTAGATACAGAAAGGTCTGGAGAATAACTAAAAGAAAGGAAGGATAGGTAAATAAGGAATAGATTCAAGAGAGTGTACTTTCAGGCATTGTAGTGAAAGATGAATCCATAGATAGAAATAAAGAAGTCAGACCTCAGAGAGATAATGAATCTACTAATGAATATGATGATGAATATACCAATGAAGATGATGATGAATCTACCAATGAAGATGATGATGAATACACATCAGAGAAGGAATTTTTCTGAGCCATCTGACTCAGAGACTCCCAACTACTATGAATATTAGACAGGAGGAGTCTATGCGATAGCTGTGACAGACCAAAGAACCATCCATAGAGAAACTTGTGGAGTTTGAGAAGATATATTCAAAGCAATAAGTTATCAAAAGTATAGTTTGATATATTAATCAAGACTTCATGATAGTATAGTGATAAATGGGTTAGCATTATGGACAATTGTGCAAGTAGAGTCTTGGACAGTATGGACAGACATGGATTCATAAGAACACTTAGTAGGTTTGGAAAGAGATATGATAGTGGATGAGAGCATGGATTCATAGATTAGTTTAGAGAATGGTTCAGAGACAAATGAACATTATCATAATGGATGATAATTACATAGGAAATGACTTGAACAATGCTAATGGATTCCAAATTGACAGATATTTTTTGGACACATGCAGTGCATACATCAATTCACATTTAAAACAGAGTGATTCTTAGAAACAACAATGAAAAAACTCCCTATGAACTATGGAAAGGAAGAGCAGACAACAACCTCTACATCAATATATGTCAAAGATACCAAGGAATTTTTATTTCTCAAACAAAGTATGTCAGAGAAATGCTAAATAGGTTCAGAATGGAAGATTGCAAACCAATTACCACTCCTATGCAAACCAGTTGCAAGTTGAGGACATATGATGATTCAAAGTCTACATACCAGAGGAAATACAGGTAAATGATTGGTATCTTACTATATGTGAAAAAATCTAGACTAGATGTAATACAGGCAGTTGGACAGGTAGCACGATTTCAAGCAGCACCAAAGGAATCACATGTATTAGCAGTGAAGAGGATTTTCATATATGTCAAAGGAACATAAGAGTTTGGATTATGGTATCCAAAAGGAAAGGATCTATCACTTATTGCCTACACAGATGAAGATTGGGTAGGTTTCATTGATGATTGACGAAGCACCGATGGAGCAACGTTCTACTTGGGCGAGTGTTTAGTCTCTTAGATAAGAAAGAAACCATCATCGATATCCTTATCTACAACCGAGGCATAGTATATTGAAGCAGCAACATGTTGTACACAGGTTCTATGGATGAAACAAACTTTGATAGATATACAGGTTGAGTATGATGATCCCATTCCAATCTATTGTGATAATACAAGCATCATCAATATCTCAAAAAACCTGGTGATGCACTCCAAGATGAAGAACATTCCAATCAAGTATCACATTCTACAGGAATGGGTTGTAGAGAAGAACATCAGAGTTGAATATGTGGGAAAAAAAAGAACAAGTGGCATACATCTTTACAAAACCGCTTCCATGGGAAGCCCTTGAGTATCTTTGCCAGAGACTAGGAGTAATTTATACTCCAAAATGAATGCTTTTGAATGCTTATCTTATATTCCTTATATGTGCATGAGGAAGCACAAAAATAGGACAAAGGGGGAGAGATTTATCATATGCAAAGGTAAATTCTTGGAGAGAGAGCATAGAGGCATGTTTCCAAGGGGAGCAATTGTCACAAGGGAAGAATGAGTGATATGACTTCAAAGTGATACCCTTTGTCAAAGGGGGAGATAGTATTCATATGAAGGGAAAGAGAGTAATCAGAGGATTATAAACACAAAGAAAAATCAAAGGCACATAGATAGGGGAAGCATCCCCAAGGAGAGTTCAGTCAGGGGGAGCAAACCCAAAGGGAGATACCCTTTTCCATTGATGTCAAAAGAGGAGAGATAGAAACATTGATAAAGAGTATAATCATGAATGAATGTTATCATGACTAAGTGTTTCCATCAATGTTAGTGTTGCCATCAATTCCAAAGGGGGTAATTGTTAGCTAGTTGTCTTAGGTTGATGGATATTTGGTATGGATTGTTGTTTTTCATTGATTTCAACTATTGGAGAATGATATTGTAGATTGATGTCAACCCTTGGAGAAAGTCTGGTAGAAACTTATGGTAGAAAAAAGGTTTGTGTAATGGACCCAAGGTTGTTTCATGTATAATGGTATGAGTTTTCATATATATTAAGGTAATACTATTCTATATGGATAGTACATGTCATTCCATTTCTGGTGATATGTGGAATGTCACATAACTCCTCACGATTAGAGAGTTATGGACATGAGAAGTTGGAGAACCCAAGTTTGGGTAATGGAGAAAAGTTTGTTTGATGGATAATGGTATGATTTTTGATATAATTGAAGGAAAAAATATTTTATATGGATAGTACATGTCATTCCATTTTCGTTGGTATGTGGAACGTCACATAAATCCTCACGGTTTGAGAGTTATGACCTTATGAAGTTGGAGAACCCTAATATGTTGGCTTGAAGCCCCAAAAGGTCAAACAAGTCAAAGAGGTTGCAAAGAAGAAATTATTATTTAAACGATAAAGTAAAGTGACAAATTCAACAAGGATTATTTAAATAATAAAGTTAAGTGACAATATCAAATAAAATTATTTAAATGATAAAGTGAGGTGATAAAATCAAGGAGCAATATTTAAATGATAAAATAATGGAGAACTTTCTAATTTTGGAAAGTGGTTAACCATAAAAATGAGGAAAATAGGTTAAGTGACCTATAAATGGTTTAAGTGACCTATAAATAGGTTAAGTGACCTAGAAATGGTTTAAATGACCTAGAAATGCATCAAGTGACCTAGAAGATGCTTCTAAGGAAGATATTTGAAGAGTATAAATAAGAGGCAAGGCTCTCTCATTTTATATCACGCTTGGGAATATTGAATATATATAGGTGAATGAGGTAAAAAAAGGATATATAAGACTAATTTTAGATTGAAGGTGAAGAAAAGAAGTCTGGAATTCAAGGGAGGATAAATTCATTTGATGATACTTTCTAAGGTATGTTATTTACAGGTCATCTCACCATTTTTGCAATAAATTTTTTTATAGAATGATTCAGACTGTGAAATTGATATTCCATTGCGGAAACATATCCAAGTATCCGTGGTAAAAAATTCATATTGTGGATCGTTTTATTTTTGGATTTATAGTCCATGGAAAATAGGGTTTGTGGCTAGTCGTGAAACTAGTCTGAAACAGGGGTTCCGGGTAAAAACTAAATAAATTCCTCATAACAGATCCAAATTCAGTAAGAAAAAATGTGTTGGTTAGAGTAAAGTCTGTAGTATTCTTTATAACATTTTCAGATCCATTCAACAAATATTCTGTGTGGGGCATTCTCTAGAAGGTCTCTGTCTAGAATAAGCCAGAATTTAGCAAGGTATGCCATTTTTGCTATAAATCTTTTTCTGAGAGGTTCCAGGTAGTGACACCTGGAGGAATTGCATAAACACACTGAAGAAATTTTTTCACTATTTTCTTATCTTTATTCATTACAGGTACATAATTATGATTATTTCAAGTTAGGTTTGTTGACTATTCCAAAACTAGTCATGTGAGACTAAAGAAAAGTTTTATGAAAATATTAGTCTCTTGTTGTTAAACTTAAGGAAGGTTTGTAGGTATGTGATCAAATACAAATCAGATTTGGATGATGAAAATGATGAGAGAATTTGGTTGAGGTACATGTCAGGTACATGTTTGAGACAAGTATTTTATGAGTTGGCACATACATGAGGTGTATAGTTGAAGATGTTGATACATATTGATGAGTCATAGTTGATGCATAGTTGATACATGATTTGTACATACTTGGTACATGGTTGGAGGCACTTGTTATTAGTATTTTTGACACATGTTTTATGGATGATGTAGCATACTTGTATTATTAGAAGCACATATTGATCTTAATGATGATTATGAGTTGTTGTGTTATGATTGGTTGATGCAAATCTTTGAGAGTTGTCTTGGTGATTGATCTTGGTGTGTAGATCTGATTTGGTTGATAATATTGATGATACAGGTTGTTGTGATAGGTTGTTTGGACAATTTGTTGTGATAGGTTGTTGTGACAGGTTATTTGTACAAGTTTGGTGCATCTTTGATGCACTTGTTCATGGTACAGGTTGAGGTACAGGTTGGTGCATGGTACATGTTGATTACATGTTGTTTGGTATAGGTCTGGTGGATGGTTGATTCACTTGTTCATGGTACAGGTTGGTGCATGGTTGATGCACTTGTTTATTGTACAGGTTGATTACAGGTTGAGGTACAGGTTGATGCATGGTTGATGCATGGTTCAGGTTATTGGTACGAGTTGTTTGGTGCATGTTCATTAGTACAGGTTTATAATAGTATATCTCACAGTGATAATGTGATAGTGGTTCCATCATTCTACTTCTACATCAGGGTGGTTGGAAGGGGAAAGGACAGGTGGTTGTAGCAACCTTCCAATTGTAGATGGAGAACATAGGTGGTTGTAGCCTCTTTCTGGTTGTATCCAGAGAATAGGGGAGTTGGATCTTCCCTCAGGTTGTATCCTACGAAACAAGGGCGTTGGAGCTTCATTCCATTTGCAGCTGGGAAATAAAGGAAGTTGGTGCTTCCAATGAATGTAATTCTTCAGTACATATAATAAAAAGCATTATGTGGTTTTCTCGCACTTTGGGTTTCCACATAAAAAACTGGTGTATTGTGTATGTGTATGATTGTTCATTTGTTCATTGCTTATTTACTCTGAAGTTATTCAATGATAATTATACATTGATATAACACTTGGATTATATGGTTAAAAAGGATCAAATTTTTCTATTATTGATTCACCCCCCCTCTCAGTAATACAATAATTGTATCATGTTTATTCTTACCCTTCCCTTTCTTTTTATTTTTAGATTTACCAATAGGCATAGACTAGACTGTATTGACCTCATAGGTTTTACTGGGAGAGGAGGTAGGAGGAGTAGCATTTTGTACATTAGAAGTAGTAGATTTTGGATTGGAATGATTGACTTGTTTTCACTGAGTCTCAACATGAAAAGTGCCAATCACACCATCGACAACTTGAGAAGATACTGGAGGAATTGGGGTTGGATTTGTAGACGGGTGAGGAGCATCAGGGATCAAGTCATATAATGTGACCATTTGAGAATAAGAGAGATCCAAGTATTAACCATGACTAATCACCTGTTCTTCATTGGCGACACCTACCATGGAAACATCACGGGCTATAATACCAATGAGTGATTTGGTAAACCACTCAGCCAATAAATGATCAGGAAGGGGAACATTTATTAATCATTGTCTCCTTCTCCACTAGCGAATATGATTTGAGATGCGAGTAGAAGAGGAATGTTTAAATGAAATTAAAAAAATGGTTATTGTCTCATATCATATCGGTAATTGGTATTGTGTCAAGAAATCCATATCTAAGGTGTTTAAATCATTGAAGAATCCTCTTGGAAATTCGATGTACCATTTGGAATCTGAACCCGTGAGAGTGCATTGGAGAAGACACAATTAGATGGATTCATCCATCAGGGATTTGGATGAACACCAAAGATGAAAAGTCATTACATGATTGTTTGGGTCTTCTCCCGATCGACCGTCAAACTTAGGAATGTCTGACAGTAATTTGGCAGGCATAATCGGCCAATGAGGAGAATGCAATATGGGATCATTCAAAATCCTAGATAAATTTGGTAAATCCAAAGTAGTTGGAAAGGGAAATTGTCTGTTTACTTGAGGAAACTGGTAATTTTGGGGAGGCAACCCCATAGGTATACCAGTAGCACCATAAGCAATTTCTAAATAGTTAGAGGGTCTTGTCAAATTCGTTTGTGGAGGGTTTTCAGTCAAGTAGCCAAAATGTGTTGGTTGATTTGTCATACCCCTTGGAAAGGAGCATTAGATTGAAAATCTTGACCCTAGGTAGGATTTACAGTTCCTGGATAATGTTACCCAGGATTATAGGGTATAAAACAATTGAATTAAGGATTCCCCCCCCGCCCACCCCCGAGGAAGTTGTTTATTTCCTTGGAAGGGAAATTTCCAAGGTTGGGTTTGTAATCCAGGTGTATACTTCCCATAAACTGGGTTATGACCCCCAACTTGGGGTTTTCCCCCAAGTTGAGGTTGACCTCCAATAGGAAGTTGAAAACAAGAAGTAACAGAATGACTTGTGCCTCCAATTTTATTGGAGCTACTTGGGCCAAGACGAGTAGATCCTCTAGGTGGTGAAGGAATTCTAGGCCCTCTGGATAGAAACTAGGTAGGTTTGGGAACAAAACCTCTAGAAACATTATACTCAGGTCGAACAAAAAGACTAGTTTTTCCAGATGGATCCTGGGTAGTATTAGCAATAGAACTATTAAGAGAATTATACCCAGGTGGAAGTGATGGATTTTATCTAATTGGAAGTGGTGTTCCAATAGGAGCTTGAGTGGTTACCATACTTCTGACATAAATAGATGTAACTTGTGGGACTGTGGTAGAGCTAGTGAGTTGGAGAGGAAGAATTGTATGTGTACCAACCAACAATGGGTCTGAAATCGTAACAACATTATTTGTTGTGCCAGTAAAATGATGCAAGGGTACTGTATAAGAAGTAGAAGTAATGAGTATGTGTGATGATTTAGTTTAGTTTGGACTCATACATAGTTTATCAAAAATATCGTGTCCCGAGGAAGTTCTCCAAAAAGAATGCACTGGTACTGGACTAGGATTAAAAATTCTAGAAGTGTGAACCATTGTTCTAAATAATTCACTTTGAAATGGTGGATCATCCACACCAGAATCTATGAAAGGTCCCAAAGGTATTCTAGTATAGGCTTCAACAACAATGTCTCCCAAAGAGTTTATTCAGAGAAAAATTAGGTCTTGTATAACATTCAATAACAGATTTACAGGGAGTGATGATTCAACCAATGGAGTATAAATATCGATCTCAGAGGATACATTGTTATTGACTGATCCTTCAGGAGAAGGACCGTTTGGTGAATTAGGAATAAAGGGGGCATATTATTTATATTCTTTTGGAGGAAACCCCTGCATCCTATGTGAATGGAGAGGGCCAATGTTCACCACACCCAAAAAATAATAAACGAGATCTATGGCCAAATAGAGAAACAAAAAACACTTCACTAATAAAATCTAGATATCAAGCAGAAAAACAAACCTTCTTATTTCAAAATCACTAGTTGGTGATGAAATACAACATCGTGATATTAAGAAAGGAAGTGGATAGGATAAAGTGGGTGGAAACATTACGTTGATGACCTTTTTAACAGAATTATGCCCTAGTGCAAGATCACACACATAATCGTGGGTGTACCCTCAAAGGAGCCCGAGTGAATTTAGCCAACGTCGATTCCAGGTACCATGAAGACTTTTCCCTCCACAATCACCTAATGTGAAGACCCTAAAGATATATGTTACTAAGGTTATCAATTACGACAATGATGCCATGGGAAGTAGTTGACAGTCCGATATACGTGCACGAGTAGGGTATCTAAGCTCAAAATCTCCTCGAGAAGGTCCTCATAGGATTTTATTCTTAAGTGACCCCCAATAATACACACATTAACTACACTAAGACCCAAAATGCACGGTGAGTAGTTATGTTGGTCCTATTGTGACCTCGTGATTGACCCTTCTGTTAGAAGGGCTACCCAAGACAAAATGTAGTAAGTGGATTTAAATATCCCTATCACATGATACTATCAATGTGTGTTTTGATACTTTGGAGAGTATTCCTCACAATCTATTCCAAAGAACTATCCCTAGCTAATGTTGGCGTACAAGAGTTCTATAAAATAAAATTTACTAGATAGGTTTTTAAAATTACACTAAATTTTAATGGTTATTGTTTAACTAAAAAAGGAAGTAGAGATGAAACTGATGAAGTGCTTGACCTTGACTCAATAATATGCAAAGAGAGATGAGATGAAATATTTTAGTTCGATGAACTCTAATTACATAAGGGAGAAGGTTTTCTTTTTCAGAAAACAACAAGTTGAAAAACACAATTCCTTCAACCTTTGAATAATCTTGATGCCAAATAGTGAAAGCTATCAAATTTTCCAATTTTCTCATTTTAAACAAGCAATTGAATGTGAAAATTTCTTGTAAACACTACAAATGGAAAAAAAAAACTTCAATTATTTTTCTTTTCAAATAAAAATAGAGATCTAAATCAAAACGAAAAATTTGTCCAAGAAGATGAATGCACTCACAACACAATTCCCCAAACTTAACACATAATGCAACCAAAAAATGTAAAAGTAAGAAAACTCATTTTCCTAATGAACTCAAATATCATTTTCAAATAAACAATAATCCAAAACATAAAAATATCAATAACAACTTATCTGAAAAGAACTCAAGGATGAAGCCCAAAGATTATATGCTTGTAGCAAGAAGTGAAATATAAAACTATGAATCTTGCGAAAATGACTCTCAACACTTGACAAACAAACAAATTAAACATTAAAAAATGTAGACCAAGCTATGAATAATCACCCAACAGGACCAAAAATTCATCACAATAAATGATCAACAATCTGGGAAAAGAGGAAAAATTGACTGTCACTCGAAAAAATTCTTTAGGAATCATCACAGGTTGTAGAAGGAGACAGCGTGACGATCAAGAATCATCGCAGGTAGGGAGAAGTATAGAGTGCAACATCGTCGCCCTAGTTTTCACAATAGTGTGCGACGATGACCAAAAATGAAGGGAAAAAAATGAAAAGAGGACAAGGTTTCCCAATGAACTTTCAAGACCAAGGAGTCAACATGGATCACCCAATGACTCAGAGAATGAAAAATCAACCAAAATCAGGCAAGCCAAAAGAAAATATGAGGCAAGGACCAAAAGAGGATGATCCCTAGTATGGTCACCAATTTTGTTATCGAACAA
>ML792977.1:0-39910 GCA_009831015.1 Picea engelmannii | reverse complement strand
ATATGTGGTTGAACTTCTTCATGCATGAGCAAGTGTGTGTGTCAGAGCTAGGAGCCATCGAAAGGAGATCTACGACATCAAGGCTCAGGTTGTATATTTCTCTTTCAGTTAATATAATACATGAATATGTCCCTTTCCCATAACGATGATGTCATCTTATTACATGATTCCTTGATCACATGTATAGACTAGGTATTGAATATATTAATGTCTTTGCTGTGATTGGTTTGTGTTGTTGTGATTGGAACGACACAAGAGCATTGGAGCAGAGCAAGGAACAACAGAGATTAAAGGAGAGCGTTCATAAGGTATGTCCACTATCCATTTCTCTTAGTTCATTCAATATTTAGATCTAGGGAAAGAGTAGTATTTTGTTACGGTTTGTTCCAGATCCAGGTGGATCTGGGGAGATTGGTCTGTGTCCGCACTCACGAATTTATCCATAAACAACCCCAACTTCACAACCCATTTTAAGATCCTAAAAGAATCCATAATCAACCCACTTCTAACCTTCACAAAAGTAACACAAAATAATTTGGAAGTCAAAGTTATGATTTTTGGGATAGCGATCCAAATAACTCCCCATCACCATATTTTCATTGAAACTTAGAAATTTGCGAAATAGGATACCAAAATCCTCCTAATCGATCATTCCTACACCATAAGCGAGGGATACACCCTTCAAGGTTCTAAGGCCGATTTATATTTTTTATGAACGTGCCTCCTTGGGTAACCTAACCCTTGGAAAGCATCCATCTTGTGGCCGATTTCTGAGGCCGAAAATCTAAATGTTGTGCTTGATCGAGGTGACTTAGTGGAAAAATCTAGGTTTTTTCTACCAAATATGGCGATTGTTGGTTGCAATTGCACGTCAATCATATTTTGAAAAACTATTGGGAAATATCTCTAGTACTTTCGTGATATGCCCCATTCACCCCTAATTATAACTGAGTGTTCATCCCTTCACTAGTATCTCCTCAAGTGTGTTCCAACCCCACTATCAAGTAATTTTTTGGAGGTCCAGTGCTATTTGAGAGGAAGGACATTACCTTGAATAGGAAACATACATTATTTTTTGATGTTCCCCCACGTGGAGTAAAAAAAAACAACCAAACTACTAGTTATATTGTTGTTTTATGTGTTATCCCCCTGTAACTGTCCAGGTTGAGGAGGAAATTAGTAGGGGTAACCACAAAACTACCTTGAGTCAAGGATATAGCCCTCCAAGACTCGAAGAGGGATCTCTATGTTCGATTTAGATTTGTTTGAGCATGGATATTAGGCTAGTTATGAGGATAGAAGATTTGTTTTTTACTTTGGTATGTGCAGAGAAGAGGAACCATGGGAAATGGAGTCACAATATGAGATTCAATCAAAAAAAAATTCTACAGACAACCTTATAGGGAAAGGTAGGAAAATCATTGGATCTTCATAGGCTTGAGGTATGGCAGAGGGGAAAAATGTTAAGAAGTCGAATTAAAGACAAAGAAGTAAAGAATTATGCATTTAACTTTCAGTGGAAAACATTGGCATTGCTTTAAACTGGGAACAAGGTGTTTTTACACAAATCTCAATCTTAAATATCTTCAAAACAATAGAGAAAAGAAACACGTATGAAAATGGAGGAAAAAATAAATACAGTGAGAAAAACTTCACCAATGGATTTGACACAAAAATCCCGTAACTGTTGTGACTGTATTATTGGATTGATGAAATACATAAAGCTATGTGAGCTCTGATACAAGATTAAATCATGGTCTCTGCCTCCTCCTTGTACATTACAATATATAGAACAAACTCTTGTTAGGCTCAAGAGGTCGAATTCAACCACCTCGGACAAAAATAGAAATAAAATCCCTGAAAATCCTGAACTGTCCACCATGAAAGATGAGCCAAACTGCTGAAAAAATGGGTTGACTCAGACATTTGTTTCTCCTCAACGGTGAAACCTTTGTAAAAAATTAAAGACGTTATTGTATATGAGCATGTTTGGGACAAAACCCTCTTTCGGTTTTTCCAATTTCATCTTCAGTTCGACGAAACAGCTACTGCAAAATCAGGACTAAAACATGAAAAATGAAAAACCGAAAAAATGAGGCTGAAATATGGCTTATATTCTCCCAACTGGTGGCACTTGTGAAAACTATGGAAGAGGTTTTTGTTCCTGAGCTCGTACTGAAAAAAAATTTATCTCGGTTTTTTAAAATTCATTTTCGTTTGCCCAGAATACACCTCGGAAGATGACTGGTCAAATTAGCGAAAACAACGGTTTTGATTTTTTGGGAGGGTGGTTTTGGAGAGGTAAGCAGTTTGCTCGGACCCCCCTGAGGTGGTAAGTGGTATTGGGAGGGGCGGGTCCGATTTCACTAGGAGGTGACACTTGTGCCTCCCAATGCCACTTGCTCGGACCCCCTTGAGGTGATGTGAGGTGAGGGAGGGGGTGTCCGAGCTACAGGAAAATATCATGGGTTAAAACTTTTGGATAGTTTAAATTTCTTAGTTTTTTTTTTTCATTTTATGCTTTTTAATATTTTTTTTTATTTTGTGTTTTTTACTATTGTTTTGTGTTATTCGTTGTATTTGTTATCTGTTGTTTAATTTATTTTTATTATTTAAGTTTTATTTGTTTTGTTTTGTTATTATATACTATATGTTTTATTTAATATATGTTTATTAAATATATATATATATATATATTTAATTTTAATTGATTTTTTTAATGTTAATTATAATAAACTAACCTAATTATTAACAAACTAACTTAATTATTAATCTTTAATTAATTAATTAATAATTAATTTATTATTAATAAGCCTAAACCAACTTATCTAACACTTTTTTTTTTTATCCTAAGTTTGTTTATGCAGGGATGAGTGGCAGGCAAGATGTAGCCAATGTGACAAATGGATAAGGGAGTGAGTGGCGCAGAGGTGGATGAAGGATGCAGCAGGGTGATGAAGGATCGGACAAAATGGATGGAGGGAGGATGGAATCAACTGAGCCAGATGTCTTCATCACAGAAGTAGCACCAAATAAGAAACTAAAGAGTCAGGTTACCTATGATTATAGAAACCCAACATAAGCTCCACCTAGGGATGGCAGATCTTTCAGGGGGTGTCAAGAACCACTGAACTATGAACATGCAGACCGGTTCTTTATTCATTGGGCCATGGATTCACTGCAGCTACATTCTTCGAACTGGCTCAGATTTTACTTAACATTGAACTAGATATCATCAACTGCAAACTCTGTTGGAAACCATACAATACTGAAAAAGATGCTCAAATGACTGAGCTTATTCAAAATTGCTACCTACCCTACACTACTGATAATTTTGTTGTTTTAAATGATACAATAATGCCAGTGCAGCCAGTCAAGCAACTTCTCTAATGACTCTGCTCTTTTAATGTTTTCAATCAATATCAGAAATATAACTTGCATAGGCATCATGAATTGCTTTCCATCCTGATCTTCACAAAACAAAGTTTTGGGACTATGGAAAATTCCAAAAACTTTGGGAATCAATGGGAATTTTGAAAACAATAGCTCCTCCATGTAGAAAACTATAGGATCCTAATAGACATGACCTATCTCCTGATGTTCAATTTTAACCAATTCAACTTCATGAGTGGATGGTGTAGTTATGTTATTTACATCCTCACGCGCTTCCTAACGTGGATGCAAATTTCCTGATGGGATTTGAAATGATATTTATGCTAAACACAATGATGAAGTTGACTATCTGATCATATCAAAATCATAGATTCTTTTCAGCCCATGACTAGCAAATGAAAAAGGACTTTGTCTGCACATGTCAACCAATACCTCTGCTATTGGATCCTGTAGAAAATGAGGTAGTCGTTGCATTAGATGTAGTGAAACATTATAATCTTCCATATATTCATCATTCAAAATATGACCAAAATTTCCTTTCAAAATATGAAATGAATTTGAGCATAATGGTATAGAATAAAAAAGGAGCAGGTCATCATCTATTTCAACGTTTGTAATTTCATCTAAAATTTGGCATTCAAGATAACTCAAGGGTTGCACTTCTGGATCTAAAACATGTTCTTTATCATCTATGATTTCCTCATATGATTGGTAAGAGAGTTCTCCAATCTTGTTGTTGACAAATTTCTTATAATTTTCTCTTAGAAATGAGGTAAAACACATAGGAAGGCATTTTGCACTTACATGAAAATTTTCTGCAATTTCCTCCTTGCTATCTTGATTAGTATGCATAGTTTCATTGTCATCTTGGCATTGTGGTAATTGGACTTCTTCTTCCCATGAAGATAGTGTTGGTTTTTCTGAGTAGTCATAATCAAACTCAACCACATAATCATCACCCTGATGACCATATCCTGGAAAATCATCTGCATATGCAAGGTCATCAAACATGCACATCATATCAGTTGATGTCTCTTCAACAAGATGAGTTGGAACTTCATATTTAACTATGTTGTGAAGTGAATAGATAAAACAATAATTATCCAATCCATGATACCAAGGATTAGCTGCAAAGTGTTTGGGGACATTGATCCTTGTCTGTTCTAGAACTATTGGAACATGTGATCTTTGAACAACAAGTTTATCTTTCCTACTGATCATTTGCATCATCTCTTTTACAGTGTTTTCCATGACATCTAGTTTCACTTCTGAAGATGTCATTCATTCCTTTTCTATTTTGTCTTTCAACAATGCTTCCAATTTTTCCTTTCTGTTCAACAGGTTAGCTTCCACATCAACTGCAACATTTTTCATTTCTTCAAGGGTTGCAGTGTTCCTTTCTCTTAATTGGAATGCCATATTAGAATCGAAGGCATATGGGAAATGTAAGTGAGATAATATTGGGGGTGGCCTTATATCAACAGGCATTGTATGATATACCTTATTAAACCTTGCTGAAAACTATTGTACTATTTCCCCTGGTTGTCTTTTCAAATGGTCATATTCTTCTAGGATGAGAAAGACATTTCTCATGATCACCCATCGATCTAGGAAAAGTTTTACAAACTGATGGAAATTGATAATGCTTGCAGCTGGAAGATTCTTAAACCAATTTTTGACTTTACCTTGCAATGATAGGGAAAACATTCAGATGCATACATCATCATCTTCCACCTCAAACAGATCAAGAAAATCCCCAATACTTTGGATATGCTTTTCAGCAGTGATGTTCACATTTTATCCATCAAACCTGGGCATATTATTGCTATAATTGGCAGAGAGGTCATGGAGAATAGGAGGAAAATCTAGGGGCTTGTATCTATTTGGGATTTTTGCAGGCATAGGAGGCAAATCAAGAGGCTTATAACCATATGGAGGTTTAGCAAGAGTAGGAGATAAAGTATGAGGATTGCGTCTCATTGGGCTTTCTAAAGGTGTATCTGGGATGTGCACAGGTGTAAGATTATGTACATGGTCTACAATTTGGGGCTTAGTCTCTTGAGGTTCATCAGTTTGCAGATGATCAATGTAAACTTTAGAAATATACTATTGATCTGTATTAGAAAAAGATAGGACATAATTACAGATAAAACCAAAAATGTCTTGAATACAATTTGAGCCTAGATACCTTCTCTTTCCAGATTACTTGGTCATGCTTGAGGTTCTTCCTCCAATGGAGTCTTTGAGTTGGCATTGTTTGGAGTTGATTGGAATCGCCAGGGGAAATATTTCATCCTTCTTGTGTCTTGGTCACTATCCACCATCAGTGATCAGATATGAACCTTGCTATTTTTTTTTTGGAGAACACTTCCCCAATGTAGTCGCCATTATGTTATCACCTTGTAATTGCCCAGGCTGAGGAGGAAATCGGTAGGGGTAACCAAAAAACCACTTCGAGTCAAGGATATAGCCCTCCAAGACTCAGAGAGGGATCTCTCTGTCAGATTTAGATTTGTTTGAGCATGGACCTTAGGCTAGCTATGAGGATAGAAGTTTTTTTTTTTGAGTTGGGTAGGTGCAGAGAAGAGGAACCATGGGAAATGGAGTCACAATCTAAGATTCAATCAAAAAAAAATTCTACAGACAACCTTACAGTGAAAGGTAGGCAAATCACTGGATCTTCATAGGATTGAGGTATGGTAGAGGGGAAAAATTTTAAGAATTTGAATTGAAGACAGAGTAGTAAATAATTATGCATTTAACTTTCAGTGGAAAACATTGACATTGCTTTAAACTAGGAACATGGTGTTTTAAAAAAAATTCCGATCTTAAATCTCTTCAAAACAATATAGAAAAGAAACACATATGAAAATGGAGGAAAACACAATTATAGTGAGAAAAACTTCACCAATGGATTTGACACAAGAATCTTGTAACCAGTATGATTGTATTATTGGATTAATGAAATACAGAAAGCTCTGTGAGCTCTGATACAAGATTAAATGATGGTCCTTACCTCCTCCTTGTACATTCGACTTGATATAATAGACTCTCCCTAGGATCAGGAGGTCGAATTCAACCACCTCGGCTGAAAATAGAAATAAAATCCTTGAAAATCCTCAATTGTCTGCCATGAAAGACGGGTCGAACTACCGAAAAAATGGGTTGACTCAAACATTTGTTTCTCCTCAATAGTGACACCTGTGTAATACATTAAATATTTCATTGTATATGAGAATGTTCTCGACAAAAACCTCTTTCGGTTTTTCCAAATTCAACTCCAGTTCTCCTAAACAAATCCCACAAAATCAGGACTGAAACAGGAAAAATGAAAAAAATGAAAAAACTGAGTTTGAAGTGTAGCTTCGATTCTCCCATATTGTGGCACTTGTGAAAAATTGGGAAGATTTTTGTGTTATTCATCCCATTATGAACAAAAAACTCTCTTGGTTTTTTAAAATTTATTTCCGTTTTCCCGGAATCCACCTTGGAAGATGACTGGTGAAACTAGAAAAAACAACAGTTTTGATTTTTTGGGAGGGCGGTTTTTGAGAGGTAAGCGGTTTGCTCGGACCCCTGAGGTGGTAAGTGTTATTGGGAGGGGGGTCTGAGTTCACCAGGAGGTGAAACTTGTCCCTCCCAATACCACTTGCTCGGACCCCTTGAGGTGATGTGACATGAGGGAGGGGGGGTCCGAGCTACATGAAAATATCGTGGGTTAAAACTTTAGGATAGTTTAAATTTTTTAGTTTTTTTTTTTTTAATTTTATGCTTTTTAATATTTGTTTTTATTTTGTGTTTTTTATTATTGTTTTGTGTTTATTCGTTGTATTTATTATGTGTTGTTTAATTTATTTTTATTATTTAAGTTTTATTTTATTTGTTTTGTTATTATATATTATATGTTTTATTTAATATATGTTTATTATTTTTTGTCCTTTTGTTTTAATTTAATTGATTTTTATTTAATGTTTATTCTAATAAACTAACCTAATTATTAACAAACTAACTTAATTATTAACCATTAATTAATTAATTGATTATTAATAAGTCTAAACTAACTATTAATCTAACATTTTTTTTTATCCTAAGTTTGTTTATGCAGGGATGAGTGGCAGGCGAGATGTAGCCAATGGGACAAATGGATAAGGGAGTGAGTGGTGCAGAGGTGGATGAAGGATGCAGCGGGGTGATGAAGGATCGGTCGAAATGAATGGAGGGAGGATGGAATCAACTGAGCTAGATGTCTTCATCGTGGAAGAAACACCAAATAAGAAACTGAAGAGTTAGGCTACCTATGATTATAGGACCCCAACATTATGTATGATTATCACCATTTGATTACATGAAATTATGAATTCATTGTTTTGGTAAATTGTAAAGCACTTATTCTATCAAGTTATTTTCATTACCACCATCACACATCCACACATAATCCAGAATCATAGGGAAACCACAATATCCCCATGATTCTAGACATTTAAAAAACCTCCCCCTAGTTTTTGGATGTATCCACCACTTGGTTGATACATCAACACAACCTTCACATACACCAATAACTGCTATAGTCCTAGGATAAACCTTGCTTGGATATACTTTGCTGGGAACCAATACCCAGAACAACTCACCTACTAGTCCTACACCACACAGAGGCATAGCCCAACCTTCTTCACAAGGAACAAGCTCCCAACCATCCTCACAAGGAAAAATTTACCAACCCTCACATACCATGGCTACTACTCCCCCTTCCATTCTATACGTGGCATCTCTCAATATCCCAGATTTGAACAAACTAATGAACGATCCCATATTACATGACCCCACTTGGACAAATATGCCCACTAAGCTACCTTCTGATATTCCTTAATTCGAAGGGATTCCCAGAGAAGACCCCGCCAATCAAATTATGTATTTTCACCTATGGTGTTATTTAAATACAATTATGGAATATTTCGTTCACTTACAATTGTTTCAAAGAACTCTCGCTAGTCCATGTACTAAGTGATATGTGGATGATAAAGTTGGATCCCATTCAACCTTTGAATCACTGTAAAACTCCTTCTTATCCTTCTTCCAACTCCTAGTATGCCATGACACTAGTTTGTAAATCCTATCAGAATTCAAACAAACCTTGGACATCCATATAAATGACCACATTCATGAATGGAAAAGAAGAAGAAGTATTTGCGAAGAATATACCAGCCCACAACAATGACTAGATTGGTTCCTCAAATCACTACTCCCTCTCCTCGCCAAATATGTTTCCACTACTTTGCCTCAAACTGAAGATTAGGCCATCACAAAGGCCCAACAATTTGACTTAATCTACTCTCAATCGGGGTACCTTTATACGATATTACCCGATGCTCCTCTCCCTTTACCATTTGGTAAAGACAAACCAGGAACATTGCATGCTATCGATGGGTTGATTAGGTCCATGACCCATACTTACCCACAAACTAAATCAATACCCATGTTTTGGGCCAACCCTTACCAGCCACCATACGAGGGAAACCCATACTACCCTCCCCCACCACACCAACCACCATTCCTAACACCCCCCTTCCAATTGTGGAATCACCAGTACCTACACCCCCCATACACCTAGTACCATTCCAACATGCAATACCTTTTCCACCAATAACCTATACTCCCATCCCTGTGCGAGGGACCTCCACTTCAGACAACTAGTATGGACCTCCCCAAGGTAATCCTTATTATCGCTTCCCTGGTACTTCTCATTTTGTTGTCGCAACACATGGCCAACAACAAGCATGGGTAAATTTTATTCAACCATCACCTATTCAGCAAGTTCAAGCACTTGAAAAAATGAATATAGCCAAACCCCCTCACCAACCCAACAAAAACCAAAGAAAGGGAAAGAATAGAAACCAAGGATAGGGGGGAAACCCCCAACATCCAAATCCCCTAGCATGGGGAATCCAAAACCAGGGTAACCAAAATGCCAAAAGGGGAAATAACAATGGATAGCCACACCAAGGAAGGAATAATAACCTTCAAACTAATTTCACATGTGCATTATGTGGCGAGTATGACCATTACACCCATAATTGTCCATAAATAGTTGATTACAAATGAATGAAGGAAGCTATGAATCCCCCATGCCCTCATTCTCCCCAAGGGACATGGTAGGTACCTCCCAACTACATTCCACCACCACCACCACCTGTGGTTTTGAAAAACCAAATCCATCACCAAGGTGTAATCAACACACAACCAAACACTATCACTCATGCACAATAGATAGGTCGGTTCCCTCCACCTGGCCAACCACAAATAAATAATTCGTCAGATTGCAACATCCTCCTCACCACATAAGAGAAACTCCTCTTACAAACTCACAACCTTCAATATGGTATGCCCTCAGACTCCCCCCCCCCACCACAGTTGAGTCTCCCCAATTGCCAACTAGACAACCTTTAATGATTCCTCCTCCCAACCCTTAAGCCACCACCTCAATTCCTCGTGCACCGTTATGCAGGAATGTGCATAACCCACATTCCCCAGATGCCCATAGCTATAGCCTTATTGACGACCTTGCACAATCCCCTGCTTCCATGTCAGTACTTGAGGTTCTCTAGACATGTCCTTCCCAAAGAAAGGATTTTCTCTAATAATTGGGTGTAGTAGACCCAATAGACACTCATCTAATCACTTTCGACTCATAATCAAAAACATCATCATCCATTAGTGCATCATTGATGAGGGGGAATCCACTTGCATCATGTCCAAACATGTATGGAAACAGTTTGGATCCCCTGAATTATTTCCCTCAACCATAACCCTATGAGCTTACAATGGGAAACCTTCCCAACCAGACTGTCTTTACCAAAATGTCCACATAGAATTAGGGGGGAAAACCATCCTCATTGATATTGAAGTTATAGATGCCCAATTAGACTACAATATCCTTTTTGAACAAAGATACATGTACACAATGCAAGTTATAACATATTTTGTATTTTGCACCATGCTCTTCCCTCACAATTTCAAGATCATCTCTATTGACCAAATGACTCATTATGAACCTAATCACTCAAGGAACATTGATAACGTCCTCCCCCATATCTGTTCGAGTGATGACCTTTTACCCATGGTAGATGTTGGATCAGGAATCTTTCATGACCTGTCCTTAATTGGTTCATACCAAGGATACACACCTCCAACCCCAAGTACAGATCAAGTCTGCATCATTACCTCAGATGGCATATAAATTACTAATGATCATCCCCTAGAGTACTCATTGAACCCCATCCCTACTCCTACACCATAAATTCTTCCTCAGAAACCCCTAGTATATACTTCCCCAAAAGAAGTATCCAAAAAAATCCCTAGGATGGGCCAACTCCCCTATTTTAAAAACATTCCCACATGCCATTACCCAAATACCCTTNCCCCCCCCCCCCCCCCCGGAGTAACAATATACCAGGTTTATGCTACCCTTACCTTACTGAACATGGTGCTAGCCATCCCTGTATATTTTCTTGAATAACCAACTGTGGTACCAAGTTTTTCTCTCCCACCTCAACCTGTTGCTTCAGGTTTGCAACCAGTGGCTCAACCACCCACTCACCCAATTGGTCACACAGTTGGGGGAAATACTAACACTATAGGAAACCCAGATACATGCAAAGGGGGAAACACCACAAATCAACATGGTTCCAACAAAAATAAAGACCCCACTCTCCCTTCCCCACCATGCATCCAACCCCCATGGGCACTTTTCTCTACCGTTGGACACCCACCCACCTTTTTCCTACATTTCATGAATTACACAATCTCATTCAACTTACAAAACGAGCGCCCATACTCCCTACCGTGCAGTTCCACCACCCCCAATAGAATCCTATTCTACAAATAAAAAAGGCCTGTGTACTAAGCATGCATGCACCATATGTGGGAAGTACAATCATTACACTCATCATTTCCCAACCATCCCCACCTACCGAGAGACTTTGAGAGCAATAAGACAAACACTAATACCAAAACCCTCTCAAGTTACCCACCCTACCACTAACATGCAAACCATTTACTATATCTCCACATCAATAAATGAATGTTTGTGACTCCCTTGTGTGTTATGTTACTATATGGACCATTACAAATAAAAATCCCCACTCATCATTGATATACGAGAATGCTAGAGGGATTCCATCTGACCCATTACAAGACAAGTACAACCACAGATAAACCAGGCTATGCACAATCCATCTCCTAGCAATCACAACATGAACCCTCCAAGGCCCAATCTCCTTCCTTTGACCTCACTGGCCATCTCCATTCCAATGAGATGCGTATACTTCCCACCAAACCCCCCAAACTCCCCTATAACACACGTTTGTGATATTCCCCCTCAACCACTCCATCCCACATCCAATTTGTATATGGATATTTGGTTCATGACGTCTAATGAAGGTTCTCATTTCCCCCCATAAGTCCATCCACCTCGGATTTGAATGATGATATCTGATATTGCACCCACCCTTTGTCCATAGATTCCTTGCCCATTATTTCCATGAATCTCAACACCTCTATACCACTTGTTACATGCTCCTTATACTCCTTCATCTTTCAATCTGATGAAGACATTGTGAAAGTTCTATGCATCCCGGATTACCCATGGGATGAATTTTACCACATTCCTTTTTTCTCACTCACAACGCCTTTCAACCACACTCACACACCCTAGTATGTTCCATTGAAACTAAGAACTTCATTCCCCATGGCCATGTGGATTGGTTCAACAGTCCAATACCCGCACCTGATGCATTTCAAGAAGGAAATATGGAAAATATCTCCTCCACAATTAAAATTGACATCTTTGTCAAACATGATGTCATGGAAGAAATTACTCTTGGTGCTTCATGCTCTCCTAAAGATATCATAACATATAAGGTCCTCTTCAAATAATTCCGGGATGTTTTCATCTAGTCTTACAATGAGATGCCCAGATTAGACCCGAATATTATAGAACAACCTATCCACACATGGCCTGATATTTCCCTCATCCACCAAAAGCAAGTACCACTTCACCCTTCCAAATCTCTAGCCATCAAAGCTGAAATTGATGAATTCTGTGTTGTTGACTTCATCTACCCGATATCCTACACATCATGGTTTTCAAACCAAGTTCCTATTACCAAAAAATAGAGTACTATTAGGGTGTCCATCGATTTTCACAATCTCAATCAATATTTTCCCAAAAACAACTTTCCTACACCATTCATTGACCAAGTCATTGAATCTTGTTCCGACCATGAAGTTCTATCACTCATGGATGTATTTTCCAGCTATAACCAGATTCAAATTCACCATGCGGATCAATATTTACAACCCCCTGGGGAACATTTTCATATCGAGTGATGCCCTTTGGACTAAACAATGGTGGTACCACCTTCCAATGTGCCATGGAATATGCCTTTCATGATTTGGCTCACATTATTCTCGCATACGTGGAATACCTCACTGCTCGTTCTAAACAATGCTCCCAACACATAGAAGATCTTCAAATCATATTTGAATGTTGTGATGATACACTATTCATATCAACCCCCTGAAGTGCATCTTTTGCATCACTGTAGGCCACCTATTGGGATTCATCGTCTCCCACCAAGGCATCACCCTCTACCCCGGTAAGGTTCAAGCCATCAATGATATTCCTCCTCCTAAGAACCTATGCCAATTGTAGAGCCTCCAAGATAAAGCTAATTTTTTATGGCATTTTGTTCTCGACTATGCCATTCACTCCCATGGCTTCTTATTCTTACTATGGTGTGACATCCTATTTCACTAGTACCAGCATGCTCAAGTTTCATTATATTCTCTCAAAGAAGAACTCCACAAAGAACCTTTAATTGCTCCCCTAGACTATGATAAATATTATATCCTATACTTGTCTGCCTCCAAAGTTTCAATTGTAGGAGTGCTTGTCCAAGTAGGAAATGACCAGCGTGAACACATCATCTACTATATCAGAAAAAACCTCTCAAGGCCCCCTCTCAAATACAATCATGAGGAGAATCTTTCCCTCCTTGTTGGCCTCACAGTTAAAAAGTTTCACAACTACATCCTTCTTCGCACTACCATAGTAGTGGTCGATTCCAACTCCATACATTATCTACCTAGTCACCACCAGATTAATGGAAAATTTTCTCCCTAGGTCATCATCCTCCAAGAATATAGTCTAGAGTTCACTAGTCCCAAAAGAAAAAAATCCCTCGTCTTAGAAAAACTTATGGTTGACTTACCATCCAACTCATATGACTCCCTTGTCAATGAAAAATTCCCATATGAACATTTATTCTTCATTTCATATGATGACCCATGGTATGGAGATATCCTTGTATATCTTCGAATGAAAAAATTTGTCCCTCACTTCTATCGAGAAGATCGTCATTGAATCCTTCACCAAGCTTCATGTTATCTCCTCGTAGGAGAATTACTATACCATAGGAGCATCGACACTATTCTATGACGATGCCTCACCATTGCAAAAGAAAACAAGGTGCTCAATGATTATAACATTAGATCATGTAGAGGTAACCTTTATGGCATGTACACTGCACAAAAAATAGTTTGACCTGGGTACTTTTGGCCCACCCTATTCCATGAATGCATCCATGCAGTCAAGCACTACGATAAGTGTACGTTATATGCACACAAATCCTAAGCACCACCTTCCCTTATATATCAATTTATCACCATTGGCCCCTTAAGTGGGGCCTTGATTTCATGATTTGGAACCCCCCATATAGCAATAGGCACAAGTATATTGTAGTCGTTGTCGACTACCTTACCAAATGGGAATAATCCATTCCCACCTTCAATAATACAACAGACATGATTGCTCATTTTTTCTTCAATCACATCATTTCCCACTTCAGAGTTCCCGTCCAGCTACTGTGCGATCATGGAAAACATTTCAAGAATGAATTTTTCACTGAACTCTCCAAAAAAATGGGATTTACTCATGAGTTCGCATTTCCCTACCACCCACAGTCCAATGGACAAGTCAAACTAGTCAATAAATCCCTCAAAACAATGTTTCAATGAACAATAGATAAGAATAAGACCAATTGGCATCACATGATTTTCTCAGCCTTATGGGCATATCACACAGTTGTCAAAACTGCCACCGGTTTCATGCATTTCCATCTCATTCATGAGGTGGAAGTCGCCCTTCCCATAGAATGTGAAATACCTACTCTACTCATCGCAAAAGAGCTCCTCCTATATACATATCCCATCAAGAAATGATTTCTCATTCTCGAATATCTCAATGAGGATCCTTGATCCTCTCTACAAAACAATAAAGCCACCAAGAAATAGTACAAGGTCATCTTTGATCGTCAAGTACCCCTTCGATCCTTTACCGAAGGAGACCTAGTACTAGCTTGTGATACCTCCAATGATACCCTAGGCCATGGAAAATTTGAATCTCTTTGGCGAGGTCCCTATATCATTTGGAATTGCTTGACCAAAGACACCTACAGTTTGGTTCATCCTAAAGGAGTCACACTTAAGGACCCTGTCAATGGGTTATACATGAAGAAATTTTACACTTAAGTGTAGCCATTGTACCTTAGGTTCTTCTTTCATTTTACTAGTGTTTTTAGTCTTTATTAACCACCTGTCCCTACCATGCCATGGGCCTAATCCTTTGTCCTTGTTTTGATATATGAATCCTCAATTCACTTACAACATGGGGTATGTTGATGGTGCCACCCATTGGACTCAGAATATTTCTTTGACAACTTGGGCCATTTACACATCAGATCATGTACTACTTCACTCTAGCATTATGTGCCTCAGGTCTCCCACCAACAATCAATATGAATACGTCATTTTCATTATCCTCCTCTTAGAGGCCAACCACCTCCATATTCATCACTTAAGCATCCTCTTAGATTCCCATCTCATCGTCTTCCAGTTAAAGAATGTGTATTACATTCGTGATCCATAGTTATACTACAAGTAGTTGCATGTCAAACATATGTCATGAAAATTTGAGTCAAAGACATTTACTCATATCCCTAGGAGCCTAAACAAGTTTGTAGATCATATGGCTAATCAAGTCCTATATTGGAATTTATCAAATTAACATACATTTCAACATCATTTATCATCCATAAAGCAAGGAAAAAACCATAAACATCACACATATTTACCAAAACATCAGAAGCATCATCGAAAGGTCTACTCATTTATAAATCAAAATATATCATACATGTTTCTGATAAAAATATATATAACTTGCCTTAGCACCACAGTTAGGCCCCAGGCCCAAAAATGTACCCTCAATATATACAAAATGAGATTTCACATACTCCAAAACATCATTCAAAAATGGGTCATGACCATACATGCTCCAACCTCTATGGAGACCCTAGCTCTAAAAAATCACCAACCTATGGTTCCAGTGGTGGAATTCTGCCACCGAGAGGACCCCTAGATTCACCACCAAGGAGAACCTCCCTTGCCCATATACGACCAATAAATTTTTCTCCTTACACTGCTTCCATCCAACAATCTACCTCTAGTTGGTGTCCCCACCTATGCATTTCTCTAATATCTTCTTGTCATGGATATGCAACCACCTGTCCTATGGTACTCCATCCATAAATGCCTCCAGACACCTCTGTAAGTACTCAACATCTTAGACTAATGATTCCATAACATCTATCACCTCGACATGTTTTGTAACCACCCTAGGAGCCTGTGATGGCCATATCCCCGAGTCATCATATCATCGATGCCTCTGCGCCTGACGCTCACCCTCCTGATCCTCATGTGTCTCTCATACAAACTTTGTCTCTCGCCCGCTGGGCCCAACATCTGCATAAACACACAAATATATTGTATTTGTATTTCTCACATCAATTCTTTTTAAATCAAAGGACATATTAATACAACAAACTCACCTTGATGATCCAATAACTCACCATATGGAAGATGCATATCCGAGTGATGACGAAAGTCCAACCTGTGATATGGAAAATCCATTATAATTTGAGGGCTCCATCGCCAGACCCCCTGAAAAGTCAGGGTAAAATAATAACCCACCTCGCCACCACCCTGGTGAGGAAACAACTGTTCCCACCTCATCAGTCGAGGATTATGTTGTGACAATGGATCCAAAATCACCCTAGAGCATAAAAGAATCACCCTCTCCAAGATAAATGAGAAAAACACCAACCTAAAAGAAAACTCTCTACTCTCAACAAAGACATGCATGTCCAACTGTGATACCATGCAGGCCCACATCACATGATCCCATGTAAACATCCACCCCTCCATTGCTCACTTTATGATCACCATGTGCGCTTTAGAGATGCACTAGGTCCCCAACGATCCAAAAATTCATACGATCATCATGAATAAAACCTGCATCTCCAACAATTCTATAGCAGCTACACTTATAGACCCACCACTCATCACCATAGTCCCTGAATAATTTTGATCAACCATCATTTCTACCATCACCCCAGATGGAATCCTTGGCTACGTAGATAAATCAGTGCCCCGAAAATAAAGGCCAATGATGAAGTAGATGTTGATGTTCGATGTAATATGTACATTGATCCCTCACACCTCAAATAACTGCCACTATGGCCACCACATCTTGATAATATACTCTAATAAGGCATCCTGAGAGTGGATTAATGAGAATTTGAAAAACTAGAGCAATTCATCTCGGTCCAAATGACATCGAATATAGGGATCATCCCCCACAACCCTCCATAAAGACTCTAATCCTACTCATTCCACTGAATCGACATAATGGTTGTCCACTCAGTCACCCACACCAAAAGAAATAAGATTGAGTTAGTTTTTCTCATCATGAAAAACCCAAACACTCACAAAAAATCATACTTTAATACCCACATGATTGTACCCCCCACAATCGCACACATTTGCATGGATGTATCCATTATAGTCACACATCAACATGACTATCCAATCTCGAGTCGCATGGTTACCACATGCTAAATCCAACGACAGGCACACGAGACATGCGCAACTATACTCCAAACAATCACACACATGTGTGTGTCTGTTACTTTAATAGTCTTGTGCATATGTGTGACTGTCTATTTTACAGTCGCGTTGACCCCCAAACCCCCTTCACTCAGCCACAAACATGATACCCACACACATATGCGTAGGGGATATTGAGACAACCATGCATTTTGCGCATGGGTGCATCAATATTACTCCCACACATGTGCACAAGAACCAAGGTTTATCTTGCACGGTCCCTCCTACCTGGTCATTAAATCAACCACATGGCCCTCTATACGACCCCCAACCCTAGAAAAAAAATACCTAACCTATGCAAGAGGTTTTGAAGGCTTGCTTCGCTCTCTTTCAAGATGAATTTGGGTCCATAGGTTCTTTCACCACTCCAAAACATCTAAGACCACCACTCCTAGACCTCCACATACATAAGTACAAATGATGTGGCATTGTGGGTCCCACGCACATATATATCCCCCTTTTTCCAACTTCCTCATCTTCATTTGGGTGATCAAGAGCTTTGTTTTCTACATTGTTCGCACCATCGAGATCCTGACTCTGACACCTTCACCATGGTACCATTAGTTACTCATGTCATCACCAAGCCCCGGGGGACCCTTTTTTCACCCCAGGCCCAAGTACACATACTTCTCACACATTTAATTCTCAAATCACTATCATTTCTCTTTCATATTTAGACATGTTTCACGTTGGGTATTTGGTTTTTCACATGAAGGTACTGATCATCATCCTCATTAACACATTCAATCTACACCTCCCCACGACTTGTTTAGGTATATTATCACAATCGATATACATTCATGCCCTCTACCAATAGTTTCATATCCCAATAATACCACTTGAAATTTATCCTTGGGATCCTCACACTCGACTCTATGATACCATCACCTGTATTGCATTTAGGTAATGTCAACTAGTAGCATTCTCACCGCCATGAGTTGACCCACATATCTTTAGCCCTTGGAATATTGACACTCATGTTGTTCGATCAATTAGGCTCAATATTCCTGGTAGTGTTACACCTTAGAGTAGAAACCTCATATTTCTTCCTCATCATCATGCTACCCACCCCATTATAAACTCCCACATCATGTTTTTTGGTTACCTTAAATGCACCTCTGCATTATCATTAACCCTCCATATCATCCAACATCACTTTACCATATTCAAATTCACCCTCCATCCATCTACCTAGTACAAAAACCCACCCATGGTGACCCCACCCTTCATTGTTTACATTTCCTACTTGTGCCCCATGTGGCCGAGACATACTTCATTTGGGAACCCATTTCTATACGTGTACTTTCAACCCAGTTATTCTTTATTTATTTGGTAATTTTATAAAACACATTTCAAGTTTCATCATGTAGAATATATTTTTTCCATTGCAGCTGGTGGCATCTTTTTCTTTGTCACATAACAAACCATGTCTCCCTTGGTTGGGGCATTTCATTTTAATCACCATCTCTGCAAATCTATCCCTACCATAGAAAAATATCAACTATCCCCGACACCCTTATCCTCAAGATATGTATTTTGACCTATCATCCACTCCTTTGTTGTTGTGCACATTCATCCTAGTTTACCTAATATTTGGTCACCCCCCTGACAATAGATCACGTTTTACGATTAGTTCCATAATCCTATTTTCCCCAATCAAGGGTAGTTCTTCAATCCCATCCATTTTGAGATTCCTCCATGTCATTAGTTCATCCATGTTTCCCCTATACTATCCCTAATACCATTTTGATCAAATCGATGTCAAGAATCCCCTTGCTTCTTCCAGTCATGCCCCCTTCCCTGTCGACATCAACACAGTTTCCAGGAAGGTGGAAGTATCTTATTTTTCAATCCCCTATCAATGACTAGTCTTGGATGGAATAGAAAGAGTCATTATTTATTTCTGATTGCATTGATGCCCATCACATTCAAATCCAACAAAGTTTCATGTTATGGTGTGTCTTACTATGCAATTGTTGCAATTTTTCAGTCATCACCAAAAACCTATGAAGTTTCTAGGCCACCAATGCCTCTGAGTTATCGACAACTTACACCAGTGTCCATTTCTCAATTAAGAGATATTTTAGTCTACAGAACCGTCATCAATTGTTATTGATACCCCTAAGGGTGATGAAGAGATCATTACCTACTTGTTTGTACACATATTTCCATTTTAGTTTTCAGATAATGTTGGAATTAGTTTGAATCCCCTTTTCCTGTGATGGGCCTCTCTCACCATCCCTCTTATCACCAAATACAACTTTCTTATTCTTATGTAAATTTCATCAGAAATAAATGTTGATGTATTTAGTCTATACATATGCTCCTAACCTCACATATCAGTGGGAATCTATTATCACCAAAAAATATCTCATACAAATATGGACAACCAATGAAGGAGTAGTCAACTCAAATACAACGTACAACCAATAATTACAGGAGGATCACAATCAAGATTGTCCAGATAGTCACAAAACCATGCAAAGAAGATCATGAATTTCCACACAAATTCAACAAAGATAGCATACACACATCCATGTGGGATAACATAGTGTACAACATGTACAGTGTGCAGGCCACATGATTGAGAATCAAAGAACTCGCATGATTGCGGAAATAATGCATTGATTATTTTGGTCGGGCCTTAACCACTTATAGGATGAAGTAGATATCAACCATACCCCAAAATCTCCTTAAGATTCTTCTTTGGGATCACTGAAAGGATGGGAGGTACCTTCAAAGGAATCCCCATTCACATTTGAAACTAGTTGTGAAATATCTATCAATCCTCCTATAAATAGATGATCGTTGCATGCAAAAAAGGAATAATTTTATTGTAGTTTTATGTTGTTCAAATCTTCTTGGAGAAACCATTTCCTCTCTCAAGAACAATTTGAGAAAATTATAGCAAAGGAAATCCTTTGCACCTCTTAAGAATCCTTTCCATACATTTCTTCACCGTTGTCAAGTTAGAATAGGAGAGTAGAAGTGCTATCTCAAGGGATTCAAGGGCCCTCCCTTGGGAGCAAGGTATTCACAAGTCCCACATTTCCCCTCTTGGTGTTCTCAAATTAAGAATACTAGTGTATATTGGATACCAACTCTTTGTGTTCAATATTTTTCATCTCTTCTTGGTAGTTGTTCAACTCATGTTTCTTTGCTTATGTTTTTTTTCTCTGATATCTATTTCATTGTTTGCAGGCCTACTAACCTGCTATCCATTGTTCTGTGTTGTTTAGTTAGTCCAACTAAGAAATCAAGGGTCCTCGTTTTTCTCACCCAAGTGACTAAAGGAACCCAAAGATGGTTACAATGAGGCTCCAAAGGCATTTTTAACATAAATCATAAATGATAAAACCATAAGCATCCAAAAACCTAACCCTAAGAGATGAAGCGCCAAAGGTCATGTGGGTCATGATGGGGTAAGTCAGTACATCAACTTCACGTGGTCGTAATTTTTGCATACAATCTTTGTTTTAGGCAAATGATAGCTCATTGGAAAGAAATATCCAAGGAATACACATGTTTCCATCACACTCTAGTAAAATCCTACAGTGTGACTTTTCTGGGACCAAAAAACGTTGTTTAGGGCCTCAAAATGACCCTGAAAGATTAGGACCTGAAAACTAGGAAAAAACTGCCAAAATGGAAATTGGTCTTTGATCTAGTGGAATAGGTGTTTGGCCACCGATATCAACCTATATAATTCCCCCCCTTAGGAAGAAATGGTATTCATTATGTCAAGTGCTTGCATCATATGAGGAAAATTCTACTGAACCTGACTCCTGGTGAGCCACTTGGACTGATGCAAAAAATTTCATGATTTGATGACCCGATAGAGTTTGATATTTTGTTGGTGGGTGTCCTTTGCATTGGTTTCCATGATCTGATCAAATTTCACCTATCCAATGTAGGAAGGATTGATTCCTGCAGTGGCCAACTTCTCAGCCGCATCTGAAGTGTCCAGGAGAGGTGGAAAATATGGTTGGATTAGTTCCACATTAAATATCAGGTGCAAGACAAGAAAAGGAGGAATACTAAATTCAAAAGAATTCTCACCCAAAACATTGGTGATGCTTTAAGGCCTGTATCTATTATAGAAATATTTGCCTCACGTTATGAAATCTTTCACAGAGGGCCTTTTTCCATTTCCCCCTGCAGACCTATCATCCCTGTTTGTAAAATCTAGAGCTAAAAATACATGTTTTTCCACATGTATGCATCTTTCCTACTATACAACATGCGTATAGGAAAACCGCTCCACTACAACCCGTTTACATTGGGATTTGTGCTAGAAAATGAAAATTAATGTCAAGTTTACATGTCATGACAGGTGATCTATGATCCTTGGCCTTCCATATACTGGAAACATTCTGACTCGGCCCTTCAATTCCATTTTGAAGGCTATAAATGGGCCAATTTCGAGCTATGGAAAAGAGGAGAAAGAATTCAAATTTGAGAGAAAAATTACTCTAGAGAAATTATTTACTTCATATTGAGTTTTCATCCCTTTGTCCTTTAATTCTGAGCACATTGTTCATCCCCCAAGATCTTTCCTTATTGATTGAGAACCTCATTACTTCTCTATTATGATATTTACTTTGGTGGAGGATTGAAGTGGTGGAGGCCCAACTAGAAGGAACTTATTTTCTCGGTTCCAAACCATGCCGACACAAAAGTCTGTAACATTTTCACTTCTACTGATCATATATCAATATCAATACTCTTTTCCCGTCCAATTTATATCTTGCAAATATTTTAATTATTATTCCATGGGAGTATATGACATGTTTATTAATGGATTATGCTATTGAATGTGCTAACATTATTTATTATCACCATATGTTTTCTTTACTTGGTTGTTGAGGACTAGTTGGAGGTATATTGCTTTGGGTCATGTGCTCAATGGTGGAATTCATCGAACATCTAGACGAGGTAGGCCTTCTTATCTTGTCTTGTTGGATTTTTTGTTTACATAGAATACTTGAGAAGAGAGTTTATTTCTGTAGTCATTTTTGTATGTTGTGGTTTACCCTAGCCATAGAGAGATTTTCCTAATAACAGAATTGGCGACCATACTAGGGATGAATATTCTTTCTTAGGGTTTGGAGTACTTTTCTCCTTAGATTTCTCTTGTTCCTATTATGTTTCTTTTCATATCATTGCTTGACAACCTCTGTTCACTCTAGGTGTAAGTTTCTAGCTTTCTCCCTTGCCTAGCCTTGTTTTTTGAAACATATGCGTGTTTTTTTCCTTGACAGACGCGTATATACGTAGGTTGTCCCTATGCAAGTTGCGTGCATACGCTTTGTTTTCCTAAACAGTCATGTACATCAAATTTCCTTGCTTGTTTGTTGGGTCTAGTGGTTGTTGGGTGGGATTTGATGTTTGTTGAATCTTTTTAGGTCTCTGTAGTGTCTGTTAAGTTTTTGTGGGATGATAGGAAACCTGTCTTTAGTTGAATTTATGGGTAGAGTCTTTCTCATTGTCTTTTCATTTTGATTTTCCTTGTAATTTGGGATGGGTGTTTTTCTGCTTGATATCCTCTTGAGTTATATTTTTCTATACAAAGTAGATTTTATATATCAAGTTGCTTTTTAGTCCATGCATTTTCATTTTTTTTATATTTAAAATACAAAAATATTAGGCGTTTTGCATTGCTTGGAATTTTTGTCTTTTGAGTTCTTGTCATTAGGTTAGTGCATGTAATGAAAGATTGTATTTTCACTTCAGAATTGTAGAGTTGAAATTGAAAACGACATTTGTTTTTGGAAGCATATCATTCATTGAAAGTTAAAGTTACGACTTAGCATTGTTTTCATATTTACTTTTCTTGCAGAGTCATAACATCATGAATTCCACTACCATACATTTTTGAGTAATCATGGCCACTAAAATTAATGCTATAATTTAAAAATTGATTGGTCATGATTTATTTTCTATGGTGCAAAAACTAGCTTAGGATTTAGTGCCTTGGAATAGGATTTTGTGAGTAAACTTCTCTAGAGAAATTAAATCAACATATGTGTCTAAGAAAGGGAGTGGATAAATCAATTATATAATTGGTAAGATAAGGAGGCTCTGCTCACACCAGAGTTAATCACAACATCGCGTGAGGTTGGTTGAAGGGATATCCCCCCGCTACCTTCTTAGCGTGAGAGATATTTTTGGGGATCTATTTGTATATGGGGATATTGTTAGTGCCCTTACCTTTGTGAGAGGCAGTGCTTTCAATGTTTCGGGCTTTGCTACCCTACCCATACGGTTGACCTAAATTACGACTACTCGTGTGTGCATCGGTTATACAATGGTTTATTAGTTTCTTGACTTAGGTGTCTCATAGGTTACTTGAATGGGTTATTCTGCAGGTACCTTGGGTCAGATAGGGGTCGGACAACACACAACCTTTATGGAGGATTATCTCTCTGGGGGGATCTAACTGACTCGTTGTGAAGCCTACGAGGGCCTTTATAATGGATTATGTTACCTCTGATCTCTAGCAAAGAGTCTCAGGCCCCTCTTGGGCGAGACATACCTACTTTAGGGAGGGAGGTCCCTTCATCCACTTTATCCCATTTTCTTGATAATTGGTTGTTTGAATTTTGGTGTGCTCTTTGATTACTAGTTGGGCTTAGGATTTATTTTCACTTTAGATTCTTAAGTCATCATGGAGCCATAACAACTTCCTCACCGGTCTCGACGCTTGTTACATTTGCCACCGAGTTTCGAGTCTTTTCCTTCTAAAAGGTGTAGAGTTATTATACGTGGTACACACACCTCCACTTTTCAGATTTGTGATTATACAAGAATGAGTATTGAACCTAGTCTTCAAAACACTGGGAGCCCTTCGACTCCCTCACCCACTATAGTTAATGGCACCTCTTCGGCTCATGCAACCACTGTGGTTGTAGTTCTAGAGGCACCTATCATTACTATGGATCGACCTATAGTTAATGCTCAATCTCTTGCCTTGAACCCTTTTGGGTCTCTTGGTCACTCACTGGGCTATAATGTTCAGTCCATCCCCATGGCCTCTAGTCCTTTTTCCTATGGTATGTCAAACTTTACTTCGTATTTTTTGAATTCTATCCCAATTGTTGGCCCTAATGATAGCATTGAGCTTGGGGGCACTACACCACCTTATACTCCCTTTTCGTTTGGTAGTCCTCAAATCCCTCAAACAACTCCTAATGTGGGAGGTATTCCTTCTTTTAACCCTGGGTCTAACCCTCTTTTTTATAGGTGGAAAAACCAACATAGAGGATAAGATTCTACTCAAATTATGTCCTATACCCATACCTCCTTAGCGTCGACTCTGACCAACATGTTTGGCATGATGAATCCACCTCTACCCTCCAGATTCACACCTAGAGGAGGTCAGTTTCATGCTTTGGGAAACCCCCAACTCAGATCCAATATGACTGGGGGCAATATGTATAACCCTCATCATAACATTCCTACTGGAATGATGCCCAACCAACATTTTATGAATCATCTCGTAGGAGGGTCTTACAATCCTGGACAGGGCCATGGTGTTTACCAGAACCCTAGATGAGCTACAGTTCCTCAAACACAATCTTTCTCGGGAGCTTGGGGCTAGATGTCGCAACCCCGTCTCCCTTTTCTGGCCACACTTAATATGCCAGACTTGTCTAAGTTGAAGAGTGACCCTATGAGTAATGATCCTACATGACCCCCTGTCCCCACCAAACTTCCCTCAGACATCCAGAAGTTCGAAGGTAAGAATGGAGAGGATCCTCATGATCACATCACTACCTTTCACCTATGGTGCTCCTCAAATTTCCTTAATGATGATTCTATTTAGTTAATATTATTTCAACGCACCCTCATTGGAGTTGTTGTGAAATGGTATATCGAGCTACCGAGGGGGGCATATGGGACCTTTATTCATATGGTGTTGGTCTTCCTTAACCACTTCCAATTACCGGTTCATTATGATACTGGCCTAGAACATTTTTTGAATTTACACCATGACACTGCCACTCATATCTTAGATCATATCCAGGAGTGGCGTAAATGGAAGAGGTTGATTAAGACCCCTATACCCATGAAATTTATTTTAGAATGGTTCCTTAAGTATTTGCATGCTCCTATCTAAAAGGATGTTTCTACATACAGGGTTACCATTGAGGAAGAAGTGATCTACAAAGACCAATAGTTAGATCTTATATATGCTCAGTCTGGGATGTTATACCACATTCTTCCAGACACACCGCAGTCAACTTTTGACCCTAGAAAAAATCTTTGACCTCATGCTAATGGCATTGTAGGCTCTGCTAATGTAAAATCCAGAGACTCGGTGACAAGAAATTTGAAATATTTGTCTCTAAACTAGTCGGCATGAGGGCCATCTTTGTCTGTGTCTTCCAACCCCACTCAGTCAGTGGATGTACATTCTGTGAAATTGTCGGCCAACCCAAATGGTAACCAACAACCAGGTGGGAATAAGAGGAAAGGACGTAATAATCGTAAGGGTGGGAAAAATAATAATAAACCCAAGGAAAATGGTAATAATGAGAAGACGAATAATAATGTTGGAGAGGGAAAATGAGAAAGACGTAAGGTGAAATTTCCTTGTAAGCTTTGTACAAATGACCACCTTACTCATTTATGCCCCAAACTTGTGGAAGCTGTGAGGCTATTATTTCTACTGCCCATTGGGTTGTCGAATCCTTTTCCACATAACCAACACATGGCCTCGAGTTCCTCAAATTCCAAGAATGTAGCTAGTGGGATTCAAAACCCATCATTGAAAGACGACAGACATTTGTGTATAAATATGGTCGATGCAAAAGTTAATGTACCCACTCAATCTCGAGATTATAGTTCTTCATAGGCTATACCTCGTCTAGAAGATCCTTCCCCTCCTCCTGAGATTAACTTACAGATTGAGAAACTAGATCCACCTTCTCATATTCTGAAAGGAGTACTCAAGCAATCTACCCACAATCCAAATGCTAGAGTCACCCAGAATTACTATGTTGTTGAGGACCTGGGTCAAACCCCTTGTGTGATTTCAGCTTTGGAGGTACTCCATACGTGTCCTTCACAAAGGAATGCCTTACTATATGTGTTAGGATATATAGAACCCAGTCGCTAAAAATTTATCAAGTTTGACATTACAGATGCGAAGCCTCGATTTCCTTACCATGTGGAAATCCAAATCCACATGGTGTATTCCAAGTATAGCATCAAACGTCTAGTTGTTGATGAAGGCGATGCCACTTGTGTGATGTCCTTGATCTGTTGGAAAGCTCTTGGTTCTCCAACTCTTTCTAAGTCATTGAACATGTTGAATTCTTTTGACGATCATTCCTTCCTCCCTCACTATATTCTCCCTTCATTTCTGGTCCATTTAGGTGGGAAGATGGTAGAGGTGGAGGTTGAGGTAGTTGATGCGCCTCTAGATTATAACATTTTACTAGGCCACAATTGGACCTATGCTATGGTTGTCATCATATTGTCCATCTTATGTACTCTCTTTTTTCCTCACAAAGGGAATATCATGACGATCAATCAGATATCCTTTGAGTACTCTTGTCCTAATGCATTTGTTGGACCATCGATCCTTGTGATCGACAATTCTCAGAAGAAAACTGAGAATATCAGTGTCAGAATGTATTCTTCCCTTATGGGTACTTTTGACTTCATGACATCGAGTCAGCATGTCTATGCCATGTACAATAGGCCCATCTCGACAGGGAGTTCCACTCCTTTCCGTACTTCCTATTTTAGTGATTCCTGGACCCTACCTTCCCCGAATTCATCTTGTGAAGGTCATTTGCATGATGGAATGACCATGCCACTATTGACAATAGATATTGTGTATCAAGTTTTTCTTGACTCTTCAGTCGATCCAGATCCTGTTACCTCGCCCACGGACGAGGAGGATCCCGTTCTTAGGCCCGTGCAGGCCACTTCATTGTATTGTTCACATGACTACCTTGATGGGAATTTTCCTTCGGATGAAGCTATCATCAAAGCCATGAATGGTTCCAATGGGCCTTGGGATGATATGCATCACCACTCTTATTTTCTCCCTGATCTTGAAAGAATCGAACAAGATGACTTTCGATCTACTTTGAGTGAGATAGTCGATCATGCCGTAGTTACACTTGATACGCACAAAATTTATGCCGAAGTAAATATGGAAATTATTTACCCTACCATCACGATCGAGATCTCTCGTACCCCTGGAAAGATTGAAAACATAAATATCGATGCAGATTGTTATTTAGAATAAATCTTGATCTACACCGAACTCTTCAAGGAATTATGAAATTTATTTTCTTCATCATATGAAGAGATGCCATGAATCGATCCTCATCTTGTCGAACATGGGTATCCAATCTTGTTCCTATGAATAATAAGCAAGGAAATATCCGTGTATGTATGGACTTTCGTGACTTGAAGAAAGGATGTCCTAAAGACAACTTCCTGACACCTTTCATCGATCAGATTCTCGATGAGTGTGCGCGAAGAGAAGTGTTTTCTTTTATGGATGAATTTTCAAGGTATAACCAAATTCAAATTAAACCTGAGGATAAACACAGGATGACATTTATTTGTCCTTGGGGTACTTTTGCAAATCGGAAAATGCCTTTCGGCCTTAAAAATGCTGGAGCAACCTTCCAACATGCCATGACCTTCGCTTTTCACGATCTTAAGCATATAGTTGAATATTGCCTTGATGATCTTAATGCTCACTCTCATAAGAGAGTGGATCATGCTATGCACCTTCAGCTCATTTTTTAAAGATGTTGTTACTATAGAATCTGGTTGAACCCACATAAGTGGATCTTTTGCGTTAGGTCTGGTCGTCTTTTGGAATTTATACTTTCTAATTCTGACATCATGGTAGATCCATTAAAAGTTGATGAAATACTTAGATTGTCCACCCCAATAACGAATAGACAACTTCATGGTTTACAGGGGAAAAATAAATTTTTACATAGGTTTATAGTAAACTATGCCAATATCACTAAGGGTTTCATGCGTCTTTTGAAGAAGGACACCCCTTTTATCTGGGATGAGTGATCCCAAGAGTCCTTCGATTCTTTGAAGAAAGCCTTGGTATCAACGCCTCTGTTGATTTCTCCTGACTACAGTTGGGATTACCTGCTCTATATTGCTGTGTCTGCAAGGATTCTTGGTATGGTTTTGGTTCAGGAGGATGATGAGCTTCACGAGCACATCATCTACTATCTTAGTCAAAACTTAGTCGGTCCTGAGATTAATTACTCTCACATTGAAAATATAGCCTTATCTTCCATCCACACAGTCCAACATTTACATAATTATATATTAATTTGCAAGACTATGGTGGTTTACAATGTCAATCCATTTCAATACGTCCTTACCAGGCATATCATAGGGGGAAAATATAATAAATGGATTGTCATTTTAGAAGAGTTGGATCTCGATTTCTCTTCTGTGAAATCCAAGAAATCATTAGTCTTCACAAATTTAATATCTGAGTTTCCACGATTAGATGAGGATGTTATCCATGTTGATTCATTTGTGGATGAACACATTTTTCTTGTCTCATCATCCGACCCCTAGTATGGAGACATTGTTCTCTATCTTCAAACTTTGAAGTTCCCTCATCATCTCTTGTGATATGACCGACGGCGTGTAAGGTACCAAGATAATAATTATACTATCGTCAGTGAAACTTTGTATCATTGAGGAGTAGAAAATATATTGTGTCTTTGTTTAACTCATGAAGAAGTCAGGTCAGTCCTGAATGATTTCCACAGTGGGGCTTGTGGTGGTCATCTATCTGGGCTTGTGACAACCCAAAAAAATTTACGAGTCAATTTTTTATGGCCTTCTATTTTTAAAGATTGTATTGAATTGGTTAAGAAGTGTCACCCATGCTAGGTATTCACTCAGAAAATGCACTCGCATCCAGCCCCTCTTCACCCAGTCATTATCGTCGGTCCCTTCACCAAGTGGGGGGTGGACTTCATGGATTGCAACCCAACATCAGTTGGGGGTCGTTAGAACAATATTGTGGTCGTCGACTACTTTAGTAAGTGGGTTGAGGCCATGCCTACAGTTAAATATGATGGCAATACTATCACCTTCTTCATATTCAATCAAATTATCACTCGGTTCGATATCCCGAGTGAGATTGTCACTGATCATGGAAGTCACTTTCATAAAGAAATGATGGAAGAACTAACATCTAAGCTAGGTTTTAGACATGGTCATTCTTCTCCTTATTATCCCCAGGAAAATGAACAAGTAGAGCTTGTCAACAAGTCTCTCAAGACCATTTTGCAAAAAAATGTCATCCAAAGTAAGTTTGACTGGCATATTATGCTATATCCTGCACTCTGGGCATACCAAACCTCAGTCAAGACTGCCATTGGTTTTTCCCCTTTCCAGTTAGTGCATGGTGTGGATTTGATATTATCTATTGAATGTGAAATCCATTCTCTTAATTTGGTAGTCGTGCTCCCTCCTGACACTTCCAATCTTGAGAGACACCTTGTACACCTAGAGAGTCTTGATGAGCAACATCAAGACACCTTTATATCTATCAAGGTGAACAAAATATGTGTCAAGGTCTAGTATGATAAGTTTGTTTATCCTCGGTTGTATGATGAGGGTGACTTGGTCCTCTTGTATGATCAAGCCAAAGAACCATTGGGGGAAAGCAAGTTTAAACCCATGTGGCACGGTCCTTACATCGTGTGATGTGTCTTAGAAAAAGGAGCCTACAAGTTGGAAGATTATGAAGGGAATATGTTGGTCAAGCCCAGGAATGGGCTCTACTTGAAAATATATTACGCTTAAGCCCCAGGCTTGGGAGAAACTCTTTGTATGCTAATGTAATTTATGTATATATATTTTCCCTTTCTTTTTGTCTTCAACTTGTTTATCAAGTTTTCACTTAGTCGACAGATGTCAATGAAGTCTTCAGTCTACCTAGGATTCGCAAAAAGAGACAGTCATCATACATAGAACTTAGCTTTTTCCACTTGGGTGGTTTACTCACCCAAGGGTCTACTGGTGTCTTCAGGTGGCGTATTCCTAGGGCCATCCACGAATAATGTGGCCGAATATAGCGTCGTTAAAGAACTTTTGCGTGATGATATCTTCCATGTTATTCTCTCTTTATAGGTTCACCTGGATTCCTAGTTAGTAGTATCTCAATTGAATTCCAGTTACCATGTGCATGATCCTACTTTAATCCGACGATTCCTATGGGTACGTCTTTTAGAACGACAGTTTGATTTTATTACTTATTATCATATTCCCAGGAGTTCTAATCATGTATCTGATGCTTATGATAATTTTGTTTTAGATTGGCATTTGTCACATAACTAAAGAAAAGAAAACCATCTCATCAATGTACACATTGTAAATATAAGTGAAGCAAAAGATCCTTGTTTTATATATATTTCAAAAAATACGGTGTTTATAGTACAAAATTGGGGCTAATACCCTCAATACACATATACAGTCGGTACTACAATATCCATGACATCTACGCTTGTGGCGTCGGATGTGTGTCATGGTAACAAACTACGGTGTTTGTGAGATGTCGAAAGAGTCACACCCAAGCCCTGGGCACACCAACTACATGTCGTTGCATGGCTTCCAGTAGATCCTCTACATGAACCATGGGAATCCTATGAGTCAAACAAGATAGGTTTCCCTACATGTTTTGTAGGACTTTGTCAGCTTCTCCTCCCAGCACCTCGTTTCCCCAGTTCCTCTGTCGACGTCGAGGAATCCCTTTCAGTCGTCGCAAACCCATGTCTATGTTACACAAGTTTCTACTTAATACTTAAGCATTATCCAAAAATATTTTTGTTCTACTATACAAAAATAAAAAAAATGAAATATTTAAAAACATTTGACGTACCTATGTCCCCGTAGGCGGTCTGTGGTGGGAGTGGCATGTCAGGATCCCCTCTGAAGTCTATCCCTGCATAGGGACAATCATCGAGAGTGATAACCTATTGCTTCCACCAGTAGAAGAAATCCTCATTTTAGGGTGTGGGCACCCTAGCTCCCCTCTTCTGTATCATTACCTCGATCCACCATGACATGGCTAGATCATGAGGTATTCTCAGAAGAATCTTGACTCTAGGTCGCAAACCTGGAACCCACTCGAAGAAAAAACTACATGAGATAGAGGCAAACCAAAAATTCCTCTTAATCCCATGTTTGCTCTTTGTCAACTGCCTCTTCATATATTCCAGTAGTGAGGTACACTAGTCATATACTGTGGGTCTCAAGCACTGTACTGCATAGAACATGAGTGGACTTGATGCCTAGTGCAATGAAGTCGAGCCTATGATCCTGATCAGTACGAGGATAATAATATTGAAGATGAGATTATTTATTGCTCGGATGGGGAGTTAAATCCCGACCTTAGGAGTCCCTGCTACATAGTGGGCATCTATGTATTCATCTCTCTTCATTCCACACCCTTATCCCCATGACTTGAGGTTTACAACCTCACCCTAACATGATAGTATAGTAAAAAATTAGATATCCTCTACTTCAATTCTCAATGGTTTCCCATCGAGATTGAATCTTTCATTCTTAGGGTCCTAGTAACCCACGAGCATCTCGAGCAACCTGACCTGGGCCCTCATTCCTTTGAGTGCCCAAAATTTATATAATACACGTCTCTACAAGGGCACTTGGGCCCCTAGATCTATATCCATAGTAGCATTGACCTTCTCATACTCTCTTTCCCTCCATTCAAGCACCATCCTACTAGAGAAAAATCAAAATTTGAGTTAGCAACCTTAGAAATATTTGATTTCGTTATTGTACGCAAGCCACTTCACTTACAATCGCGTATAGGGATCAGTATACGTGTCCTATAGTTTTCACAGGTGTGTATAACCCATCGTATATGTGACCCAATAAGGGACAACCCGTGTACATCGAATTACACATTTTCTGCCCTAAATTTCTCAAAATTTGAAACCTAATTTAAAAATTTAATCCACTGGAAATGAAAAGAAGGGAAGAAGAATTACCTAGTCCATATGGTTTCTTATTTCTTTTCCTGATGCTCCCATAATCGTTATTTGGATTTCAAAGGTATTTTGGTCCAATTTGGACTATTTGGGTAAAAAATCAAAATGGTATAATAATTTTTGGTTTTGTTACTATTTATAAAAAACGATTTACCCACTTTCTATAGTTTTGAGCCATTTTTTCGCCTAATGAACTAATAAAAAGGTGGATTGACTTGGTTTTTTGTAGTTTTCACCAGGGATTCCTATGAATTTCAATGTTATGGTGGTCATTCATCACCATGGGTAGTTATTTTCACCACCCAAAATAGAGGATAGGTATTCATTCCATCATGCATTTTTCTCATTATCCTATAACTATCACTTTTTATGCCTTAGGTATGAACCCATTTTTTGTGACACGGAACCTTCCATCTGCTACAAGTAGTGTCGTTATCAAGTGGTGGAAACTTACCAAACATGGGTTCCCTAGTTAGATTCCCTACTGTCTTTGGTGCCCATGTATATGTTTTTTCCATAAGACCAGGAGTCCCTCATAGCTAGTACATAAATTTATGTTGAGCCTCATTTCTCACTCATAAACCTATTTCCTTATCCCTCGAGGACTCCCAATCGATTTTAATTTAAGCTCTTTTCCAACTCATCCTCAAAAATTGAAAAGATTTTCGAGTGAACTTATCTCTTTCACACTTGTAAATTGGATTTGAAAGGATGTCTATTTGGCACAAGTTTATCCCTTTTTCACACCAAGTAGACTAAATGACATAAAAAAGGACATTTTTTGGCGTTAAGTTGTGATTGCATCTCACGCCCTTGCTTGTAGTATTAATCCTATAGCCGGTTCTCACTTTTCATTATAAACTGTTTGCCTCAGTAGTTTTGAATCCTCAACCAAGTTGAGCCTTGTCTATATCCTTCACAATTTGACACCCTATACCCAGAAGGGAACATTCCCCTGAGTGTCCATCTTCTGCATGCATATCCTTGCATTGAGCATATGTATGTTCCACTACTGAAACTATTTTTTCTTACTTACAACACTCGTTTCCTCCTTTGTATCATAACATTCATTTTTTATGAAAAAAAATGACGGGTGGGAAGGGAGTATTATCTGGTGTTGGCAGCAGTCATGTCACCTTTGAACAGAGCATAAAATTATTTGAGTCCATTCATCATCATAATTTTGGGATTAGTATGGTCGTAGGAAGATGAGCTCATTATAGAGTCTTCTTTACCCACTGGTCACTCTTCTAGTCCCTATAGAGATGCCTTATGCATCTCATGGTTTCATCATTGGGTCTATGTTGTTGGAGTCCTTCATATTTCTCATGCTCTTGTTCAAAGGAAGTCTATAAAACTTTGTCAGCCACTTCTCAGAACTCTTGACTTTCCATGTCGTTCATACCCTCAGTGTGTCTCAGAATCACATGATATTGTAGTCCTATCATGCACCCTGACCCTACTTTCATCATTGGTAGGTAAACTTGAACCCAGTAGTTGACATTTCATCATTGGTCATTGACTAGGTGGTTTCCCTTGTGTTCGACAACAAGACATATATTCACACATTGGGATGCATGCAATGTCTTGGATTCCATTAGCTTTATTGGTGGTTTCCTCACCTTTATCGGCAATTTTGATCATTGACTGCTATTCAGAGTGTCTTTCTCATGTATTTCTTGCACTTGGCACATGTGAAAGATGCATAGGGTCGTTGGTTTGTGAACATGTTCTTCATCCGATTTCCACCAAATCATGAAGCTCCTACTTTGTACCTCATGCTAACTGATGAGAGATGCCCTAACTCTCTCCTTTCAACGAGTCTCCTTCCATTGACTTCAACTCATTTATTCTAGAAATGAGACCTAGAGTCTTATGAGTACCTTTAGGCTTGCAGTCATTAGTGGCAGATTCTCTCACCATCGACGATTGGGAATACATCAATGTCTCCTGATCGATGGATTCTTCAGGTGTTCGACACCAACTCCTTTATTCACACTTGTAAGAATGTACTCAGTGACTTGATAACTAGTTTCATTATCGGTAGGTTGTCTCGCATTTGTTAACAGTATACATCAATGACCGATAATCAAATGATGTCTCATTGTGTTCAACCTAAACTCTTTTATTCACATGATGTATTCTTTCACCCTCGACGGATTGTGTATAAGACTTGAAGATATCAGTATGTGGTCGTAGCTTTATTGAGATGTTGGTTCCTTTTCATTGGAATGATACCTATATGACTTCAGTGATCATGGGAGATCAGATTGTACTCCATGGTATATAGATATCTTCAGATTGATTTTGAGACTGGTTTTACTGGGCCTTGTTTGTGACTATGACAACTTTTGGCATGTAACCACACTTATATTTTCCTATTCATGGCCATGGACAGTTGTTTGGTATATTTTCACATGGATCTACAGTGTAATTCTATTGGAAGCCATGTATGCAAAGTCAGTACAGAATGTAATGAGAAACTAGTTCTTCTAGATGGTTCCCATCACTCCACTTATGTGTTGTTTATAATGTATTTCCGCCATCGCAGATACTCCTCTAACCTCACACATTAGGGGGAATTTGTTATAGAAATATTTTCCTCACCCTATGCAATATTTCATAGAGGGCCTTTTTCCATTTCCCCATGTAGACTTATCATCCATGTTTGTAAAATCCAAATCCAAAAGTACATATTTTTCCACATGTACGCATTTTGCCTACTATACAACATGCGTATTCACAATATGCTCCACTAAAACCCACGTACATCGATATTTGTGCCATAAAATGAAAATTAATGTCGGGTTTCCATGTCACGATAGGAGAACTATGATCCTTGTCCTTCCATATACTGGAAATGTTTCAACTTGACCCTTCAGGTCCCTTTTGAAGACTATAAATGGACCAATTCCGAGCTATGGAAAAGAGGAGAAAGAATTCAACTTTGAGAGAAAAGTTACTCTGGAGAAGTTCATATTGAGTCTTCATCCCTTTGTCCTTTAAGTTTGAACACAATGTTCATCCCCCAAGCTCTTCCCTTATTAATTGAGAAACTCATTGCTTGTCTATTATGAGCTTCCCTTTGGTGGAGGATTGATGTGGCAGAGGCTCAGCTGGAAGGAAATTACTTTCTCGGTTCTAAAATGTGCCAACACAGAAGTATGTAACATTTTAACTTATGTTGATCATATATTAATAGAAATACTCTTTTCCCATCCAATTGATATCTTACAAATATTTGAATTATTATTCCATGGGTGTATTTGACATGTTTATTAATGGATTATGCTATTGAATGCGCTAACATTATTTATTATCACCATATGTTTTCTTTACTTGGTTGTTGAGGACTAGTTGTAGATATATTGATTTGGGTCGTGTCCTCAATGGTGGACTTCATCGAACGTCTGGACGAGGTAGGCCTTTTTCTCTTGTCTTGTTTTCATATTTGTTTACATAGAATACTTGAGAAGAGAGTTGATTTTTGCAATCATTTCCGTATGTTGTGGTTTACCCTAGCCATAGAGAGATTTTCCTTGTAACAATATCTAAGTTGGAGAATCTTACAATTGGGTCTTGTGAGGCACTCTTTCTACAAATGCAACGAGACCTTATCTCCCACCTGAAATTTGTATGGTACCTAATGTTGATTGTGGTGCTACTTGTACTTGGAATTTGATTTCCGCATAATATCATGAATGTTTTTTTGGATGTGTTGGATGAGCTCAACAAATTTGGTTTCCCTATTATCTTTTGTATGAGCATGGGGGGACTCTTCTTGTGTGGTTTCAATGGGTAGAGCTACATCAATTGGGGACAATGGTTGGAACCCCAAGCACACCTAAAAAGGGTTGTGGTCAATAGAGATATGTAGGGATCTATTGTAGCTATGTTGAACATAAGGAAGTATTTCATCCCATGTGAGTGGATGTTTGGAATTATGTATTTAGAGGTTATGGAAAATCATCCTTTTGACTACCTTTGTTTTTCCATTATTTTGTGGGTGGAAGGGAGTCTATTTGGTTAGCTTGGTGTCCATCATCAACCATAGACTGGAACAAAAGGTTCTCATGAACCTACTGTCTCCATTGGAGATGACAGTTTGTGGTAGCCAAAAATGAACCCAAACATGTGTGAAAAATATCTTGGTGGTGGCCTCGGCTATGATTCTCTTCTTGTAGGGTGCCAAAATTTACATCTTAGAGAATCGATCTATGACCACGTAGACACAACCATTCCCATTCTTGGTTGAAGGAAGACTAGACATGTAATACATGGAGATGGACTCCCAAGGCCCATTCATAGTAGGAAGAGAGGTGTATAGCCCCTATTTCTTGATGGTGGGATTGGTAATGGCATAAGAGGTGGAGGATCTGATGTACTTGTGAACATATTGTTGGATATTCAACCAATAAAAATTATTTTTCAATACTACCATTGTGTTTTCTACACCAAAATGTTATGTTGCCTAGATATAATGAGATTCCCAAAACAACTTTGCATGCTCACTTGAAGGAACATAGATATGGCTCAGATGGCATAATAATCCATCCTGGAGATGAAAGTTGGGAACTATTGTTCCTCCACTTAATGTCTCATAGGTAGTAGCAAAGTCAGATTCATTATTGTATAATTTTATCCATCCATTGGTCTCATGTCCAAAGGGGTTAAGAACTATGGTTAGCATTGTCATCGAGCATCGACTAAGGTAATTTGTGACATGGTTGGTGCTACCCTTGTTGTACTTGATATTCAAGTGGAATTTCTATAGGTACATGGACCACTTTTGATGGAGGTCATTTTTTCACTTTCATTTTTTCTACATGAATTACAAATTCCTGTGATCAGTGTGGATGATCGTTTCCTTTCCAAAAATGTAATGCTTCCACTGTCGAAATGCATGAAAAATGAAGTACATCTCTTTGTCATGGGTGGGGTATATTAGAACAAAATCAGATAGAGTTTCACTATGATAGGATACCATATTCCCATGTTGAGTGAGGAATGCACTGATAGCATAATTTGAAGCATATTTCTCAATCTCAAATGGTCATTGCAAGTCTAGAAGAATGAGGGTTGGTTTTGAGTAGAGGTGGAATTTTAGATCCTCAAATGATTTTTGTTGGGGTGTGGACCACATAAATTTGGCCTTCACACCACCCTTGTTCACATGGATTAGGGTCCAAGTGATATGAGAGAATCCCCACATAAACCAATGGTAGAATTTAGCAAGTCCCAAGAAGGCATGGAGCTCAGTCATTATTTTTGAGGCCGACTAGTTGTAGATGAATTGTATCTTGGTTGGATCTGCATGTAAACCCTACTCATCCATGATGTATCCCAAATATTGTATTCTCTGGATGATGAAATAACACTTCCCCAAATTTTCATATAACTTGTGCTATCTCAGGGTGCCCAATACCCGATGAATATGCTCCAAATGTTCCTCCCAATTTTTGTTGAAGATGAGGATGCCATCCAAATATAAAATAGCAAAGGAGTTTGTGAATGGCCATAATATATCATCCATCATACACATGAATATGCCCGGGGAATTATTCAAGATGAAAGGCGTGGCCAACCACTCAAAAAGGCTTTCTTTGACTGGAAGGTTGTCTTCCACACATCAGTTTTCTCAATTGGCACTTGGTGGTAACCTAGTTTTAGATCAATCTTACTAGAAAAATTTACTCCCTTGAGTTGTTTGAGAAGATCATTAGTACAAGGAATTTGATACTAGTTCTCGAATGTGATATTGTTCATGGATTTGTAATCAATACAAAGTCACCATGTCCCATCCTTATTTTTTACCAGAGAAATTGGGCTCTTGCAACATGAGGATCCTGGTTCATTAGACAAAGGAGAATTGGGTTTCAGATCAATTGAGTTCTTTACCTAACAGTGCACAAGCACCCCAATAGGTGAAGTGAATATGTCTTTTTACTCCTCGTCTATTCCATCCACTTGTTTCTTCTGGGTAGAGAGACCCCATGGAGAGGTTTTGGAAATTGCAGTGACCTTACATTCACCTTTCGATCGAATCATATAGCGGGAAAATATCCTAGTCTAAGAAACTATCTTTCTGCACTACTTTGTAGAGATCAAATAGACTGAAATATTTGGGACTACCTTTGGTACCCTGTAGAGTTGATCTCCCAAAGTAATAATGACACTATGGGGCCTAGATTCATGAACAACATGAAACTTCCAAATATATGGTTGTCCCAAAAACACATCACAAAATTTAGGTGGGGCAACATCACATAATACCTCATCTCTGAAGGGTTTTATGTCGTAGCACAGAAAACATTGTTGGTTGACACAAATGACTCGTCCATAGATGAGCTAAACGATGGTGTATGGATGAGGATGTTGCGTCATTGTCAAGATAAACCTCTTTAAAATCTTTATTGAGATCAATTTCTTCTGTCTACCATTGTCAAAAATTAAATGGAGTGGGGTTCCCTTTACGCACATTTGTGACCAGAAAACATGCTCCCCTTCTTCAGGCTCCTCCAGTTCCTCTAGCAGGAATTTTTTGGTAGCAATGGTGACACTAGGTTCTGCATCAATGATCCATATTCCCTTCCCTAGATTTGAATTAGAGTCCAAGTTAGCATTTGAACCTATGTGTTACACATTATTTTGGTCACCCCCATGATCATCAATGGCATGTGTATTGTTTAATCCTATGTTCCTTGAAGCTACTGAAGAAATAAGACTTTATCCCTAGGAAATAGAATCATCTCTCCTTTCTTAAAAAAACGTACCAAAGAATATAGTAACACCTTTCCAAATGATAAGGGTGTGGAAGTCCCTAATCGTTGCATGTTACACCATAGTGGACTGCGACGTCATCACAGGTTGCTTGTGTCTAGGGTGCGACAATGCTCAAGAAAACAAAAAAGATGAAATTATCGAAGGTTCTAGAATGGAATATACGGAAGGATGAGGTGGCCTCCGATCGATTTGGATCTCACTCGCTTATCTGATTTAGTGGGATCGTCCTAATCTCTTGATCCATCCCTATTCACTCTATATAAATAGGGATCTCTCATGGGAAAATTTATGCTGGCTTATGCATGAAGAATTCTGCAAAAGGTTATACGTTTGATAGCTTTGCTTTATCTATCCAAGTGAGGTTGTTAATACTCTTCATCAAAAGAATTGGAGAAAAGGTGTGTCTGTGTTGAAGAAAAGGGCCAATGGAAGGGACCTTGTAACATCAACGCATAGGTTGTATTCTTCATTTACATTAATATAATGCAGTGATATATTTATTCCCTATAAAAGTGTCTCCATTTTTATTGTATAATTCCTTGATCTTATGCATAGGTTTCATTGGAATATATGTATCGTTGTACTCTCTCTTTTTCGGTTTGTGCTTCTTAATGGGTTCAACATCCCACAAATCCAAATATGGA
>ML792976.1:706503-718711 GCA_009831015.1 Picea engelmannii | reverse complement strand
AGATTACTAGGGACGTCTCCCTTGGGATTAGCCACCCTAAATAGAAAGAGCTCCCCATCGAGGTGACAGTGGGTGGGGAAGTTCCTGTTACGCCAGTTTGAAGCCTTGACTCAAGCTACCTAAACCTTTCCTACAAATTGTGCGATAACAGTGCCCATCCATGGTTGGTAAGTTGGAATTAAGGTTACCAAGGAAAAGGAGGATGCATCAAAGAAGAAAAAGGAGCATTCTTATTAAAACACGAGATACATCAAAAAGGAGTGAAGACAACGGGTTATGGTGCGAACAAAACGAAGAAAAAAGCCAAGACCATGAAGAGGAGAAGCTCTCTTTCGTGTAGAAGAAGACGGTTCTAGCATGGAGAACTTTGGGTAGAACCGTGGAGTGGAGATAATGGACATGCAACTAATGGAGGAAAGAGAAGGAGGAAAGGAAGGTGGTTCCAGACTTAGTTACTGGATAGAACCCAATGTTGGGTAGAACTGCAAGAGACTTAGGTGAAGAAGAAGAGCTCATATCTCTTGATAAACAAGATGCATGATTCCAATTCTTGACTTGTTGGGTAGAACCATGGTGCTGAGAGGAGAAGGCTAACAAGGTGTTGACCAAAAAGGAAAGTGAATGAGCCTATAACTCATGGTAGAGAGAAAAGAAGCTCTCGTGAATGAAGTTGTAGAAGACCATGGAGAAAGAGTACGACGAGAACAACAAAGCCAAGAAGGAAGAATTTACATTGTTCAGCAGAATTCAATTCTGCATGTTGTAAGCCCGACCGGGACAAGACCAATGGACATCCTGAGAGAGGGGTTTGGCCCAATTGTATTTACTATTACAGTAAAAACCCCTCGGGGCTGCATGCATGTCCATTTCATTTACAGATGATAGAAAGAAACAATGTTTATTTCAAGGAAAATTTTAAAGATGAAAATTTATCTTAAAGTGTAGAAACCTTGGCTAATCTTATTAGTCCTTCATACGCAAACTCCTTGGTGAATCTTACTAGTCCTTAATATGCAAACTATAAAATGTTTGGCGATATTTTTGTAAAAATATTCAAATTTCTAAGGATTTTATATAGTTTCTATGGAATTTCGGCAATTTTTAAGGTAAAATAATTTCATCATATAGAATTTGGGTGAATAATTTTTAGATAAAATGAAAATTGACAAATCATTTTTTTTTCAGAAAAAGCATGGAAGATTAGCCCATGGACGAAATTTAGCCCCTAAAATTTTCCATGGAACTTTATTTGCTTTCTCATGTGTATGTTTTCAAAGTTGTGTGTTTGTTTGTTATTGAGTAAGCAGAGGGTGTATGGTGGTGTTGATTCATGGTAGTGTTCACATCCAATCCTACATCACTTGTCGATCTCGAGAGTTTACAAGTGCTCTAGGAATGGGTCTGTGATCATGTATGTATTGGGTGCTTTGCATATGGACATCAACATAAACCTATTTAAACTCAGATCTAAGAAGGCATAGGCAACCTTGATGTTTGTCTTTAGATGCAGTCCGAAGCTTGGGCTTGTGCTAGTATACTCCTTCGAAGAAATAGGCTAACTCTCTTGATCCGAACATTTAATTTTAAAAGCTGAGAAAAAAACCCAAAAGTAAACTTGGACTTCATAAAAAACTTAAAAAATCAATTCACTGAACAGCAAGCAGAGCAGGAAGATTATACATACCCTAAGGTGTCATCCCTGGACCAGCCGGAGAAGGAAGCAACTTTAGCAAGAGCCTTTTTCCACTCGTTAATTTTTGCCTTGGTGTACCTCCCTTTCTTCTTCTGGAAAGCCTCGGCGAAGGCGCCTCTATCTGGATACCGTACTTCTGTGGGGGACACGTCATAAAAGAGAGGTATTATGAGCCCACCGGACTTGCACATGTAGTACACCTCCTCCAGACACCAGTGGGATTCTGCATAGTTCTTGGAGAATATGGGTATGCATATTGCACTCTTCTCAATCGCATTCTTTATCGTCGGACTGATCTCGTCGCCTTTCTCCAGTTTCTTGCTGTCCAGAAACGCGTTCAAGCCCGCGTTCTCGAGCGAAGTGTAGAGGTGATCTACAAATGTTTTTCTTACCTCCCCTCGAAAACTTAGAAACACATCGTACTTCCTCGTGTCGGAGGACACAGTCCTCTCCAAGGGATTGTATCTCGTGAAAGACATGATGATGATCGAGATATGACTGTACTGTTGTAATTATCTGAATTCTGCTCGGCTTGAGCGAAGCTTTATAATCGACAATGGTGTCGGATGTTTTCACAGACAGCGCATCCCCTATTTGCTGGTCAAGCAATCAAATTCATACTAATGTTGAAAACAAACATGAGGTCGATTCCCGGTATTGTGATTGTGGGATATTTTATTCCTTTGTATCGTTCCGTTGGATGGAGGTGGAGATAACTGGAGTTCAACAAATGTTTGAATGAATATTTCGTGATATAGCTCTATGTATAAAATTCCTTGTTCGAAATTGTTGGGTTTGTACAAGGAAGTTTCGGGTTGCCTGATTGAAACCGTTTAAAGGATTATACTGCCTTCCCTGCGCGCAAGGTCCTCACCCTGGTTGTTGCTCATGTTACGCAAGGTCCTCACCCTGGTTGTTGCTCATGTTACGCAAGGTCCTTACCTTGAAACGTGGCAGGAATAATTCCATTTGACTCTAATGAATTATTTCACGATTTCGAAAGTATGATTCCAATGAACAAGCAGCCATGTTTGAATGAAACTTCCATCTTTGAAATAAAGAACCGGTCAGGGTGGAATAAGCCTTATGTGGGCAAAATGACGCGCGTACGCTTTTGCAAGGAGACAAATTGTGAACCTTGCAAATGTGTATGTGTATGGTTCCTGTCCTACTTACTTATCATATTAAAGTATATAGTTTGTCTTATATTAGAGTTTAAAAAAGGTTCATACAAAGATTACATACACTAAAAAGAAGATTTCATATATAGTTTGTCTTGTATTAGGGTTAAAAAAAATTATCATTTTAAATATAAATGTTTGTAAGTTGTTATCACATCAAATGGAAACTTGTATGACAAAACTAACTTTTCTATTGACAAGTCTTGCAATTACTTAAAACATTATACAGCTAGTAATTACAGGTTTAAAAAAAATTAAAATATCAATATTAAAATTATTATCAATGTCATTATTAATAATTTAGATATTTGTTAAAATTAAAAATGCATAAAAATAACTTTATTAACTACTCTACTTAAGAAAGGGCACTCTCCTAACCATTTCAAGAGGGCAACATTTTAACATTGTCAAAGATATTAAAAAAGAGAAATAGGATACACAATGCGCCCATTATGAGCTTACTTCCCTATTTATGGAACTACAACCTAAAGCTAATTATTAACATTATGAGCTTACCTCCTTATTTATCAAATTACAAACTAACACTAATTATTAACAACAATACCCCTTATTTAATGATTACATTAATTGAAATAGTAGGCCATATTTAATACTCTCAACTATAACATTACTAGAGAGGATCATGACATATAATCCCATTTCAAAAAATGTTTCCCTCAACACTTAGATTGAAGAAGGTTGTTCAGTACATCCATAAGCTAGGGTCTTGTTATCACACGGATTGTAGCTTGGGCAAAGCCCAACCCAAGTCACAAAGGTGAGACAACTACACGAGTACCTATTACCTTAGATAGACACTCCCCTCGCTTTGGTGATGATGTAATCACCGCAAGGAGGGAGTCTCGGTGACCCTAGGGGGATTGAGACGAACAATGAGATGATGATGAATGAACACCCTTATAGGTCAAACTTGGAGAGGAATAATTGTTTGTGAGCAGGCGGAGCCCCGTATCTTATAATGTATCACCATTTGATCAGTGGCAACATCGTCCACCACACTAGCTTGGCTCACATAGGACGATGGGTCTTGCTCTATGAGGTAACAAGTCCAGTGTTGTGGTAAGTGTCATTCTAATAAATGAGGCATCTGAACATGTTGCAAAGGGTCCTTTCTTGATTTTGAAAACGTTTGCTTGGAAATTATGCCTTTTGCCTCATTTCACCTTGGTGGTTGACATGTTGTCCTAGCAAGTGAGTTAGCATCGGGAAAAGGGTTGCTACTAGGGAGTCTCCTTGATGGGTCATCATACTACTCCCATCCATAACTATCACTTTCCACACTCATTTCCCTTCATTTCCTCGTCTTTTGGTTTTCGGGCATTATTGACCCAAGAAAGGCTTGTACCTCATTTCATGGGAAGAGGGGCTGACAGCCCAGAGGAAGATCGCAACTACTATAAATGAATAAGAAAATAATGGTGAAAAGAAAGTGAACACAGCAAATAAGGACCATCAAAAACTGGTCCAACTTGAGCTCTACTTACTTAGTGCTCGCCCCAATCCCAAAAAGTAATGCTAAAGCTTGGAAACCCTTAAAGGGGGGTTGTTGGCATAGACCATTTTGGAAAAAAGAGCAACAATTAATGAAGCAGTTAGGAAATGGACCAGAAAAGGAGCACGCGTTGAAAAATAGGGAAAAGCAATGTCGGGAAAACAGGAAAGTCAAAGGAAGGATGAAAGAGGCGAATCAAAGAAGAAAAACGGTTGGATTTTGGACCAGTCGCGCTCAAGGAGTTAGAAAGTGGACAAACCTAATCCACCTAGGGTTAGAGGGTTAGGGTTTTGTTCATTGTGGTGTAAATGTGTTGAAGCTTCACATAATAGATCTAGCTAGAAAATACTACACACATTTGCAGAGAGAAATTGAGAAAGAAGAAGAAGGAGAGAAAGAATGGAAGAATTCTCATTAACCATAATCAATAATTTACATATGATATACTCTGTATAACTCAATGAATGTGCACTAGAGGAGAAACAATGTGCCATAGTGGTGGTCTAGAGTGATCTTGACACACACCAGCAGTTACGGGAGTGAACTGCCACCTAGCTAAGTTAACTAGTCAACCAGTCTTCAGTGAACTGACTAAACAGAGTGTAGTGAGGAGTATATCAAGGAATCAAAGGTAATGTGCAAGTCTAGTGATGATCCCAAGGCAAGTCTGCATTAGCATGGTGATGATCCCAATGTTGCATGGTGATAAAACAAATGCAACATCTAGACTCAACTCAACTAGTCAAACTGAAGAGAATATTCTCCAGGTGGAATATTCTCTCCTAACAAATAGGAGACTGGATAAATGACTAATAATGACTAATAAACAAGGAAAAACCTTAGGAAAAAAAAATCCTAGGTGTGTGTGAAGTAACTCCAACACCCCCCCTGAACATCACTATGGTGAAAATAAAGAATGGGTCCTGGCAACGAGGCCATGTTAGGTACCCAAATACAAAAGATACACTGAAATAAAGTGAGGAAATAGGGAAAACCTCATGGGAAACCCNAGAACTACAGTTGCTAGGCAACTGTGTCCTTCACTCCAAGACGACTTCACAGAGAATGGAACTTTTGCTCAGTGAAGGTATGCGTATATACGCGACTGTCAAGCCAAAAAGTGCGTATATGTTTCAAAAAACAAGGCTAGGCAAGGGAGAAGGATGAAAACTTAGACCCAGAGTGAACAGAGGCTGTCAAGCAATGATTGGACAAGAAACGCAATAGGAACGAGAGCAATCTAAGGAGAAAAGTACTCCAAACCCTAAGAAAGAAGATTCACTCCCCAATATGGTCGCCAATTCTGATACGAGGAAAATCTCTCTATGGCTAGGGTAAACCACAACAGACGGAATTGACTGCAGAAATCAACTCTCTTCTCAAGTATGCTATGAAAACAAATATGCTGGCAAGACAAGATAAAAGGCCTACCTCATCCAAACGTTCGATTAAGTCCATCGTTGAGCACTTAACCCAAAGCAATATACCTGCAACTAGTCCTCAACAACCAAGAAAAGAAATCATATGGTGATATTATATGATGTTAGCACATTCAATAGCATAATCCATTAATAAACATGAAAAATACGCCCATGGAATAATAATTCAAATATTTTCAAGATATCAATTGGACGGGAAAATAGTATTTCTATTAATATATGATCAGTAGAAGTGAAAATGTTACAGACTTCCATGTCGACACGGTTCAGAACCGAGAAACTAAGTTCCTTCCAGTTGGGCCTCCACCGCTTCAATCCTCCACCAAAGGCAAGCTCATAAAAGAGAAACAACGAGGTTCTCAATCAATAAGGGAAGAGCTTGGGGGCTGAACATTGTGTTCAGAATTAAAGGACAAAGGGATGCAGACTCAATATGAAGTAAATAATTTCTCCACAGTAACTTTGCTCTCAAAGTTGAATTATTTCTCATCTTTTCCATAGCTCGGAATTGGCCCATTTATAGCCTTCAAAATGGAACTGAAGGTTCGAGTCGGAATGTTTCCAGTATATGGAAGGCCAAGGATCATAGATCTCTTGTCGTGACATAGAAACCCGACATTAATTTTCAGTTTTTGGCACAAATCCTGATGTACACGGGTTGTACTGGTGCAACCTGCGCATACACATGATGTATAGTAGGCAGGATGTGTACATGTGGAAAAATATGTATTTATATCTTTGTATTTTACAAACAGGGATGATAAGTCTACATAGGGAAATGGAAAAAGGCCTTTTGTGCAAGATTGCATAGGGTGAGGCAAATCTTGCTATAACAAGGTCTTGGTGAAGATGTATGTTGTTTGTTCTACTGAAGGACAAAACTGTAGGTCGATGATCCCCTCGTGTACTAAGTACCGGATGTAGTGAATGTGGATCTCGATGTGCTTCGTTCGTTGCCTCTTAACTGGATCTCTGCAGAACTTCAGAGTGTTATGGTTGTCACACCAGATGACGATCGGTCGATGAAACTGAATGCCCAACTCAGTGAGAAAATGTTGTAGCCACATAGCCTGAACGATTATGTTAACTACCCCTTTGTACTCTGCCTCGGCTGAAGATAGAGCAATGGCATATTGCTTCTTGCTCGACCAACAGATAGGCCTGGAACCAAGACTGAGTGAGTAACCAGATGTGGACTTGCGATCAGTGTTATTTCCAACCCAGTTAGAATCAGTAAACCCGATGAGATCTAATGTAGAGTCTGTTGCATAATGAATCCCAAAGGTGATGGTTCCATGTACGTATCGAAGAATACACTTTGCGGCTTTCCAATGTAGCTCATGCAGCTCCTGCATGAACCTGGAAACTACGCCAACTGCATAAGAGAGGTCTGGTCTGGAGTGTATGAGATACAACAAGCTGCCCACTAGTTGTTTGTACAGTGTGTTGTCAACTAGTGGAGTCTGCCCACCATACTCAAGTTTGACTCCTGATAGGAAAGGAGTTGGAGCAAACTTGTAGTCTATCATGTGAAATCTCTCAAGGAGATCTCGTGCATACTTGGCATGAGACAGTTTGATGCCTGATGCATCCTGACTGATCTCGAATCCAAGGAAGAAGTGTAGTGGACCCACGTCCGTCATCAAAAACCTGTAATGTATAATCCTCTTGACTGCAACAATTGTTGAATTCGAGCAACCGATGATCAACTAATCATCAACATACAGAACTAAGAGTAGAAGTGAATCAGTCATCCTGAGAATGTAGACATTCAAGTCTGATTTACAACATACAAAGTTTTGTGACAATAGGTAGGATTCCATCTTGGCATACCATGCCCTCAGAGCCTACTTGAGGGCATAAAGGGACTTCTTCAATCGACAAACCAAAGATGAGTCCTGCATAAATCCCTGGGGCTGCTCCATGTAGATCTCCTTAGAGAGATCACCGTGAAGAAATGCATTCTTTGCATACATATGATGGACTTCCCATAACTTGGCTGCCGCAATGGCAAGTGCCAATCACATGGAATCCATATTCGCTACTAGAGCGAACATCTCATCATAGTCAATACCATGCACCTGCTGAAAGCCTTTGGCAACAAGCCTTGCTATGTATCTGCTAATCTGTCCATCCACTTCGCTCTTGGTCTTGTAGACCCATCTGCATCTGACAAGTTTCCTCCCAGAAGGAAGGGGAACCAGATCTCAAGTTTGGTTCTCGAGGAGGGAGTTGTACTCCTCCTACATGGTGGATTCCCAAAAGGGATTTCCATCAGCCTCGCCATAAGACTGTGGATCTAAAGACTAAACCAATAAAAGATTCCTGGAGGGAAATGATTTAGTGGAAGTGAGTGCAATAGGAGGCTCCTCAAAATCAAATCAAGTCCTCCTAGTATCAGCTGGATCACCAACGAGATCCCCTGCATCTTGAAGAGTAGTTTGTGCCCACTTGGGCCTCTGCTCCGGCTCTGCAACTGCATCTGGATGCTTTGAATATGAATATGACTGTACTGACTCTAAATCTAGATCATCTGAGTCCACTGAATCATAACTCTTGTCCTAAGAAGAGTTGACATGTGCATGCTCATCATCTCGGACAGGTGGAAGAATGAAGGTGTCTGCATGCGATTGTTGAGGTACATGCGAGACACTTTCCTCGAATTGGACACTATGCTCAATGATGAGTCGATCCGAGGAAAGATCAATAAGACTATATCCCTTCACACTGTCGGGGTATCTAATAAAAATACACTCAGTGCTCTATGGATCAAGTGCCTTCCTCTTTTCAAAGGGAATCTGGGCCCATGCACGTGATCCAAAAATGTGAGTGGGTCACTTCTGGTTTGAGGCCGCTCCATGCCTCGTAGGGGTTCTTATCCTTGACAGATCTATGGGGAGATCTATTTTGGATGTATGTTTCACAATTAAGTGCTTCGGCCCATAGTCTCTGTTGTAGTGACTTTGCATGCATCATGCAAGATGCCTTCTCCTTTTGAGATCTATTTTTACACTCAACAACTCTATTTTGATGTGGAGTATAGGGAACCGTGTGCTGCAACTGAATCCCTGCCTCATGGAAAATATCATGGATCTCATGATTGACATACTCTCCCCCCTTATCAGTTCGAAGGACTTTGATCTTCTTTCCGAACTCTGTCTCAACCAGGGCTTTGAAATCTTTGAGGTGTTGAAAGACCTCAGATTTTTTCGTGAGAAAGTAGATCCATGTAAAACGTGAGAAATTATCAACAAAAATGAGAAAAAGCCTCACTTTGTTTATGGATGGATGCGGAAAAGGACCCATAAGGTCACTGTGGATCATATCTAAAGGTGCAGAAGCTCTCTGAGACTTTCCTTTGTCGAATTTCTCTTGAGGGTGTTTTCCGAGAACACATCCCTCACATACTCCCTTGGAGAAATGGATGTCTAGTAGACCATCAACCAATATTTTCTTGCTAAGTTTTTGCATGTATCTGAAATTAAAATGTACAAACCTTTCGTGCGATATCCTACTACTTTCATCAGCATGAGTAAGCAGTAAAGCAGAATCATGTTCAATGAATTCAAAAAATGTATACAATATAGACTGATGATTTACCTCACTAGTAGCAACCCTGGAGTTGGTTTGCATGTCGTAGATGTCCACGAAATTTGGCGTGAATATGAATTTCTTTCCAGTGCTGGAATTCATCATCTGATACATGGAGATAAGGTTCACGAAAATTTTGGGAATGTGCAACACATTCTCGAAGCTTCCATTGGTGAGTTCAATCCTTTCTTTTCCAGTGACTTCAACATAAGAGTTGTCCCCCATCAGAATAGGAGGACCTTTACATGCATCCAATGAAGAATATACTACTTTTGAGGCAGCCATGTGATGTGATGTTCATGAATCTACGATCCAAGCATCGGGAGAGGAGTTGATGGCAATCAAGGCATGGCTAGAGTTGTCTTTCTTGGGATTTTGATCTTCTGGCTTCTTCTTCTTGACACCCTCGGGGATGCGATCTCCAAGGTTTTTTTGCTGAAGTATTTGAGACATTAGATCTATTTCTTTTTGCATGCATGTAAATACTGGATGGAATCCTTTGTGATAGTATGTGCATTTCTACCCTTTTCTTCTCTTCCCCCCTTTGGATCTAGAGGCATCAGTGAAGGGTTTTGTGTACCCTTCCTTCTTCGGATGTGCATGAGATTTCTTTTTGTCTTTATATTTAGATTTATGATATTGGTGGCTGCCATCTTGCACAGTAAGTGTATGCACCTTTGGGCCTTTGATTTTGCCCATGTTGATGAGCTTGGTTTTCTCTTGTGTTAGGGATTCGATAAAGTCCTCAAGAGAAGGCATCTTCCAGGTGGCTCCAGAGGTGAATCTGACAAAATGGAATGTGTATATGAATACAAATAAATCAAGACCAAGTTTGGAGAGAATGGTGAGAACCATTTGTTTCTCCTCCTTCGATTTATCAACCCTACAAGCTTTGAGTTGCGATAGTAAATCCTTGAATTTTGTAAAGAAATCTCAGATATTGTCGAAGCTTTTTGGATCCAATGTGTGCAATTCCACCTCTAGCATGTGTCCCCTCATCTCATCCTGTTTTCCAAAGAGCCCTTCCAAGGTGGTCCAAGATTCATTGGGAGTCTTACAGGAAGATATGTGAAAAAGGAGATCGGGAGAAATAAGACTGCAAATTGTTCCGAGTGCCTCATTCATGCGATTTAAATACTTTGATTTTTCTATGGATGATGTAGATTCTGTATTTGTATTCAAGGTTAACCTATACAATCCTCTAGTTAGGATATGAATCATTATTCTCTCCTTCCATACAAAGTAGTTGTAAGATGTAAGAATGAATTATTTTTGGAAATCCATCTTTCCGTTGTCTTCAATCTTTTTTACCTGCAAAAAAATTTGGTGTAGCTTTTTCTTAGCAGTCCGTTGGCTCTAATACCATGTAAATGTGTTGAACCTGCACATAATAGATCTAGCTAGAAAATACTACAGACATTGCAGAGAGAAATTGAGAAAGAAGAAGAAGGAGAGAAAGAATGGAAGAAATCTCATTAACTGTAATGAATAATGAATAATTTACACATGATATATTCTGTATAACTCAATGAATGCAGACTAGAGGAGAACCAATGTGCCATAGTGGTGGTCTAGAGTGATCTGGACACACACCAACAGTTGCGGAAGTGAATTGTCGCCTAGTCTAGTCTCTCAAGCAATTACGGGGGTGAACTGCCACTTAGTTGAGTTAACTAGTCAACTAGTCTTCAGTTAATTGATTGAACAGTGTAGTGAGGAGTAGATCAAGGAATAAAGGGTAATTCACCAGTCTGGTGATGATCCCAAGGCAAGTGCGCATTAGCATGGTGATGATCCCAATTTTTCATGGTGATAAAACCAATGTAGCATCTAGACTCAACTCAACCAGTTAAACTGAAGTGTCAACTGAAGAGAATATTCTCTAGGTGCAATATTCTCTCCTAAAAAATAGGAGACTAGATAAATGACTGATAATGACTAATAAACAAGGAAAAACCTTAGGAAAAACAAATCTTAGGTGTGTGTGAAGTAACTCCAACATGTGGTAACAGGTAATTAACCCATTTTTGTAATATAAATATGCATTGTGAGATCTGAGGGGAGTTAGTGATATGTAAGATCTAGTTACTATTACTGAGACATGTGTGAGGAGATAGAGATATGAGCAGACAGACAAAGATATGCATTGTAATAGAGGGTAAGGTCACAAGTTGTGGAGATTAGTGTGATATTTTCATCCTCAATTGTAATTGATCGAGGTGCATATCGGTGGCCACCCACCTATTCCAACTGGCTCATCTTGGCAGTTTTTCAATTTGACAATTTTTTCCTAGTTTTCGGGTCTTTAACTTTTGGGGATGTTTTGAGGCCCTAAACAACGTTTTTAGGGATATCCATAGTCAAACTATATTTAAAGTCAGAGTTTGATGGCATAATGTGTATTCCTTGGATAGACCTTTCTAATGGGCTATTGTGCGCCTAAAACGGAGATCGTATGCAAAAGTTACGACCCCGGGAAGTTGATGTACCAACTTATCCCAACGAGGCCCACATGACTTTTGGCACTTCATCTCCTAAGGTTAGGTTTTTGGATGTCGAGGGCTTTACCATTCATGTTTATTATAAAAAGGATTTATGAGCCTCATTGTACTCATCTTCTTGCGAATGAGCGTAGCCATCACATCTCTTGATCCGGATTATTTTCGGCACGAAATGAGAGCGGAGATATAATAAGGAAATGCACAGAGATATCGTGTATATCCAGTAATATAACAGAAATATATCAGAGATGCAACCATAAACACAGAGATACAGTAATACACGATTTCTA
>ML792976.1:682904-697928 GCA_009831015.1 Picea engelmannii | reverse complement strand
TTGGAGGGAGAGGGAATCTTTATCTCTGCCCTCAGCGTGTACTCTGGTTTCCCCTAATAGATCAAGCCTGGAACCATTGTGGACTTCCTTGTCTCATGTTTGATATTTCTGTTTATTTCCGAATCGTTATTTGCTTCACAGATGTTAGATTAGATTGTTTTCTGTTTTGTTTTTCTGCTTTTTATTAACACTCTTGCTGCTATAGATGTTCTGCCTTGGTGAACCCTGCAAGGCATGCAGAGCGGTCTCTATTTTGCTCATCTGCTGACAGATTGACCGAGAACAGTCATTACACCTTTATTATAGAGAAATATTTTAATAGAAGTATACAACAATAGAATATACATTCCTTGAGGCCCACGTAGAAACTCGTGCTCTGCTGCATTGTACGACTTTATGGTTTCTACTGCAAATTCTGTCATAAAGCCTGCTACAATACCGTCGAGCCAAAAATCTACTGCGCGGGTGAATTTGTTATTCACCTGCTGTAGCTGCGCGATCTAAACTGAGGTCCACTCTAACTATCAGATCCGATTCGTTGTGTGGTTATCCTTCAACCTCAATATCCACTCCTGCAATAAGTGTGGAAAATCACAGAAAAATACTTCATGCAAATCAGTAAACACATACTTCTCAAGATATTTGCATAGTGTTACTATAGGGTTTCTGTTATCTTTCTGCGTAAACTGTAGCTCCTTTGTCTTCAACCAACTTTCGGTCTCTGCGTTTGTGGGATTCCACGGTCTCAACATCCCCTTCTAGCGGCGCATTCTCACCTTATTGGCATATGATTTGGTATTATATTGACCCACCTTCCACAGATCTTACCCTCTTTTAACAGATCTTCAATCCCATACTATTCCAACCGATAAAAAAACCATTTGTTGGTTGCTTATTTGAGCTATGCCTTTAACATGATTGACCCAGGTTCAGGTCTACTAGGGTTCCAACAAAGCCTCTAAAACTATTGGCCCTCCTGGTAAACCAGAAGGCAACGCAATACATAGAGTGCACTACACAGTCTCACCTGAGATAGTCTTAATGGGTGACTGCAATACTCAAGTGCTTGCAGTCTAGTATTAAATGGGGATCTGTTAGTGCACGTTGAGAGTTCTATTTATTTTACTATGCAATATTTTGTCATTCATCGATCTTATTTATCCTGTTGTTCCTTATGCATGCATGCAAATCAAGAGATCTAACTACTTCATCAAAGCATTCATCTAAGATTTAACCATTAACAACAAATATATAAACAATAATCATTCCATACAACACATGATTTACCGTGGTTCACCCCCTCCCGGGCTACATCCACAAAGATTTGGCTCTAAGGCTCTTTTATTATAGTTCTGTCATGCATGGCACCTCGTGCACTACAAATCCATTCATACATTCACAAACCAGACTCCATGACCTCTACGAGGCTGACTAGAACACACCAGGCTCCTCATCTAGCGATCTAACCCTCAAGGTCTAGTCACTTTTCCCTCCCATAGCTCAACAACTAACAAAAAGGTATCAAATCATATTTGTGTTACAGACCTATTACTCTATCTCATGCGAGTAGCTCATATAACCATCAAAGACACCGAACCCCCCCTAGACCTCCTAGGTGTCTTTTTATATCTATTCTTGGCTCATCGACCATTACATTCTCTTACCAAAAACCTAACCTAATTAGGTCTTCTTGCATGTTGGCCTTGCACACTTTTCTCCTCTGCATGTGTGCTTTCTTTCGCTGCTTTTCTGCTAGTTGTCTTTATTTCCTTTCTTCTTACATACATGCCTCCCATGCTTTTCTGTCAACTGTCTCTCCTCCACATCATGCCTTTTCCCCAAAATGGGCATGTTCCCAACATCACATGATTGGAGAGAATGGGTTACAGGTGCACCAAGAAAATATTAGGGCAATCATTGAGTGGCCAAATCCCAGGAATGTGACAGAACTAAAGAGTTTCCTTGGTCTCTGCACTTACTACAGAAAATTTGTTAAAGGATTCTCACAGTTGACAGTGACACTAACTGATCTCACCAAAAAGGGGGCTTTCGTTTGGACAGAATAAGCCCAAAAAACATTCGAGAAAATGAAGCAGGTGATGAGTTCATGCCCTGTTTTAGCACTCACTGATTTCACTCAGCCCTTTGTCTTGGTATGTGATGCTTCGGGAATTGGGATAGGAGTTGTATTGATGCAAAGTGGTCACCCAATCACATTTGAGAGCCACAAACTCTTAGAATATGAGCTACATTACTCCATATATGACAAAGATATGTTGGCCATAATGCATGCTTTGGCCAAATTCCAACAATACTTGGTGGGAAACAGATTCAACGAAAAGACTGATCAGAATAGATTGAATTTTCTCATGGAACAAAAGGAGTTGAGCGAGCAACAACAAAAGTGGATTAGTAAAATCCAAGCCTACGATTTTTAAATTGAGTATGTGAAAGGAAAAAATAATGTGGTTATTGACGCCCTATCTAGGATACCCACTCTCTCTCTCATGGAGATTTCAATGGATTGGAAGACACTCCTATTGATGGAATACTCCAAAAACAAGTTTGCATGTGAGATACTTGATGGTAAGGTCTATGATGATAGGTACATGGTTATTGATGACATCATATATTATAAGGAACAAATCTACTTAGTACCAGAATCTGAGTTGAAAGAAAAAATTATATAGGCTGTGCATAATTATCCCTTGGCAGGTTATCTAGGATACCTAAATACTTATAGACAAATTCGAGAGAGGTTTTCTTGGAAGGGTATCAAGACTGATGTACTGATTTTTGTACGGGAGTGCCACATCTGTCAGAAGAATAAGGCTAAACATACCCATCCAACATGATTTCTCCAACCGCTTCCCATCCTCAAACAAAAATGGAAAATCATTTCGATGGATTTTAATACAGGGCTGCCTCAAGTTCAAGGGAAGGATTATATCTATGTGATGGTTGATATGCTTACTAAATTCTTCCATTTATTTCCCATATCGTCAAAATACTCTGCAGTGTAGGTAGTGGAATTGTTCTTCAGAGAGGTGTTTCGGCTGCATGGACTGATGTTATGAGGAAAATCTCTCTATGGATAGGGTAAACCACAATAGACGGAAATGATTGTAGAAGTCAACTCTCTTCTCAAGTATGCTATGAAAACAAATATGCTAGCAAGACAAGTTAAAAGGCCTACTTCATCCAGACGTTCGATGAAGTCCATTGTTGAGCACTTAACCCAAAGCAATATACCTGCAACTAGTCCTCAACAACCAAGCAAAGCAAGCATATGGTGATATTATATGATGTTAGCACATTCAATAACATAATCCATTAATAAGCATGACAAATACACCCATGGAATAATAATTCAAATATTTGCAAGATATCAATTGGATGGGAAAAGAGTATTTCTATTAATATATGATCAACATAAGTGAAAATGTTACAGACTTCCGTGTCGGCACGGTTCGTAACTGAGAAGCTAAGTTCCTTCCAACTGGGCCTCCACCACTTCAATCCTCCACCAAAGGCAAGATCATAAAAAGAAACAACGAGGTTCTCAATCAATAAGGGAAGAGCTTGGGGGTTGAACATTGTGTTCAGACTTAAAGGACAAAGGGATGCAAACTCAATATGAAGTAAATAATTTTTCTAGAGTAACTTTGCTCTCAAAGTTGAATTCTTTCTCCTCTTTTCCATAGCTCGGAATTGGCCCATTTATAGCCTTCAAAATGGAACTGAAGGGCCGATTCAGAATGTTTCCAGTATATGGAAGGCCAAGGATCATAGATCTCTTGTCATGACATGGAAACCTGACATTAAATTTCATTTTTTGGCACAAATCCCAATGTACGCGGGTTGTAGTGGTGCAACCTGTGTATACACATGTTGTATAGTAGGCAATATGCATACATGTGGAAAAATATGTATTTATGGTTTGGATTTTACAAACAGGGATGATAAGTCTGCATAGGGAAATGGAAAAAGGCCTTGTGTGAAAGATTTCATAAGGTGAGGCAAATCTTGCTATAACAATTGCCCAAGAAAATTGTCAGTGATCGAGACAAAAGATTCATGGGGGGTTTCTAGCAGGAGTTGTTCAGACTTGTAGGGACAGAATTAATGCCCAGTACCAGTTATCACCCTCAGACTGATGGTAAAACAAAAATTGTGAACAGATGGCTCGAGGGGTACATGATAAATTATGTATTGGGGCAATAGAAGGCATGGATTGAATGACTACACTTTGGTGAGCATTGTTATAATACCACCTATCACATGTCGATAGGGATGACACATTTCAAAGATTCGTATGGTTACGATTCCCTCACCTTTGTGGACCGAGCATTTGGGGATAGTCGGGCACCCAAATCTAAATATTGGATTCAAGAGAGTCAGGACATCCTACGAACTCTCAAAGATAACCTGCAAATGACACAAAATCATCAAAAGATGTATATCGATAAGCATAGAATGAAGCACAGTTTCAAGGTGGGAGACTTGGTGTACCTCTGCTTGCATCCATACAGACAATCATCCTTGAAAATGAAAGGGGTAGAAAAATTGAAGCCATGATTCTATGGTCCCTACAGGATTTTGAGGCGAGTCGGGGAGGTAGCTTATGAGTTAGATCTTTCAGAGGGGTGTAAGATACACAATGTCTTCCATGTTTCATGCCTCAAGAAGGAAGTGGGACAACATGTTGTCACCTCTACAGAGATACCACCATTGGATGAGGAGGAGCAGTTGATTCTAATTCTGGAGGAGGTTTTGGAGACTAGAGAGCGAAAATTAGGGAACATGAGCATCAAAGAGTACCTAATCAAATGGAAAAATTTTCCTATTGAGGACGCCAAATGGGAAGGAGAGAAGATATTGCAACATCCTGGATTACATTTTCTTGAGGACAAGCAATCTCAGGCGGGGAGGATTGTAATGTCCTCATTGGCCTAGGAGTCATAAGGAATGGTTCCGCTAGCCTAACTTGGTTCTCGTAGGCTAAGTCAGAAAAGTTAGCTAGGGAACTCAACTTTTGCCTAGGAAATAACTTTATAAAGTGAAAAAGGGAAAAAGGGAAAAAGGGGGACATGGGTCCTAGGAAAATGAAAGTCACTTAAAAATTATAAAGTGTGCACACATAAAGTGACTTTAAAAATAAAATAAAAACAAAGTGTGCGGGAAAAGAACTCAAATGAGAAATAAAAAGGGAAAAGTGAGGAGTATATTTTCATTCCTACTCTTGCTTATTGAGAAATCATATTTGTAGATCTCTTGGGGAGTTTTCTATGGTTTTCTAAAACCCTTCTTGTTTGTTGGTTTCGATGTTGCAACTATACACTCTAGTTGGTCATGGGTTCAGAATCACTCATATTTTGACATTATGCTTCACTGTGGAGGGGATTTATTGACGGCGGTGGCTTTATTTTTCTTAAAATACTGTGTGTATTTCCTTGGGGTTCGATTCCTTGCAGTTGGGCGAGTTTACTTCACTGCTGGGTTGTGATACTTTTGGACAGGTCAAGTTTGCTTCAGAGGCTGAGTATTATCATTGCTGGGCACTTCTTCATTACTTGGGTGACTTATATTCTTTATTGGTTGATTTGTTTGAGGTGGGAGGTCATTATATCAGTGTTGATTTATATATACAACCTGGGTGATGCCATATCTCTGAACTGGGCACATTTCTTGACATAAATATAGATATAATTTGTTGTTGTTTGAAATATGAGTTATATCTCAGATCTGAGCGCCTTTCTTCTTTATTTATGGACTGTGGAACATTGTTATTATCTCCAGGAGTTTATACCTTGGCTGGGTCGAGTACCAACACTCATCCTGGGTGGCTTCTATGTTGGCTTCTCCCTTTATTTGCAGTTGCATCTATATATATATATATATATATATATATATATATTTGAAGGTGTTCCTTAGAAGGGTTGAACCTCTACTACAGGGTGTCTATTGGGTGTTGTGAGAAGTCAATTTTCTATCCAGTTTCTATCTAATCATTACAACCTATTGTATTGGTTTGTTTATGTTATAAACTGAGAATATCATTAGAGACTTGCTTATGTAAATGTTGGGACAATTATGTGTGATCCTCTTGGGCTTTAAATAAATTAGCAAAAACTATTTCTATTATTTTTCTTTACAGTAACATATTCAGTGTTGTCATTATTGAAAATTACCTATGAACTGTGTTGGAACACATATAATTTTGAGCTTTTGAACTTTAGATTTTGTCACTTAGAAATAAAAAATTTACCCAAAAAAGAAAAAACTAAGAGAATTGCTTTTTTTAAAATAAATCTAAGGGTCGTTGTTATTCAATAAGGCGCTTACAATATCTATCGTCGATGAGTTACTCTAATTTGACCGAACGGTTCTAATGATCTCCAAAGTATCAAAGCACCGAAGTAATGAATATTACAAAAAGTAAAAAGTGTTTTAAAGAGTTAATACAAACATTTAAATAATTATGATTAATTATGATTAAGTATTAATAAATTATTCCAGGAATTAGGCCTTCGAAGGATTTCTATCATGCTACATTCAAAACTCCCGAACGCCAAACCGTCGAAGTACTTAATGCTAACTCAATGTTTAAAACATGATTAATTGAAACATAAAAGTGATTAATAAGAGACTAACTTCTCCGTGAATTCGGCCTTCGGGAGATTTCTTCCCTCTTACATTCAAAACCTTTGAACATCGAACCGTCGAATTTTTAATGACGTTTATGATTGGCTAAAGTTAACGATTTGAATAATTATTGTGATTTTCCAGGTAATAAATTCCATCATACTTTTTAATAATCTCTCTGTAAACAGATCTATACGAAGACTGATAGATTTTATAAAGCTCTTCGAATTTCAAAATCATTTTACCATTTACAATTAACAGTTTTTCATTCAATGAAGAGCTTACATACTTCTCTTGTTACAGACAGGCTAATCTTATTTCCTTAAGGATTATGGCACCACGAAAAGTTGCAAGGAATCTTAATGGATCAGATTTCAGAATCTAGTGGAACACTAAACTAGTTTGGAAGCCCGATAAACTAGGAAAGGGACCAAATATGGAAGGGAAGCGCTAAATTGATAAAATTAGAAGCAAAGAAGATAATACAAAGAAGACAGAAATGGGAACAAGAATGTGTAGACCACAAACCTCTGAAGTGTTAACTTTCTGGAGTGTCAGATCTGCCGAAATGTTAGGGTCCTAACCCGCACATAGGTAGAACAATATATTTGGATGTAATAAAGGTCAATATTAATAAGGCCTTGCAATAAAATAGAATAACTTGAATGTAAAAAGACCTAATAGAAGCTTCTGCTTCTAGAAGGATCTTCCTCTAGATGTTTCTTTTGATAGACATATTTAGTATAAATAGGAGTCGAGGGTATGAGAACCCTAGCTTGGAGATTATTGTAATAGATCTCTCCTCGACTGGAGGTTGCCCCCTCGAAGAAGCCTGTGAAAATTGCTCTTAGAATCAAAGTGTTATTTCTATTGCTATTCTTATATCAATTCAATGTTATTGTGGTGATTATTCTGGTTATATTGTTCTTATTCTACCATTTCTAGCATTTTATTTTTGCTCTTCATACTTTTTATATCTGGTATATTACAAGTGGTATCAGAGCACTTTCCTTGGCAGAAATTGTGGGTAATTTCTTTTTTAGGGTAGAGACATATTCTGAAGTCTTTAAACCACAGAGATCTGTCGTTACGCGCATAAACCCGCGGTTGAGGGATTCATACACGCAGGAAATACAAGTGGTTCTTAAGCGCACATATGTTGGCCACCCTTGTAACCCATGTTGGTACCCCTTCGAGTGGTAGCACATCAGACAACACCTGTGTACGGATCAACCTAGATTTCCTAAAGCCCTCTTTAGATAAACCGATCGGTCGCCTGACTGCTATAGTGCCACCAAGAACAGCATTCGGGAAGATACTCTCTAGTACCTGGGTAATCAGGTAGTACGACTAAGGGTACGGTCTATCCTCCTTAGTTAGTGCCCATAGATATTGGGTCGAGTACTACTGTTGGACCCCGCATGTATATCAGAGAGCTATAGCATAGGGAAAACCCTTGTCTGTAGAACCCTTGAATACCTAACCCTTGGGGACAGAAACATAAATAAATTAAAATAAACAAGATCTATTGTCGCATAACTGTGTTCAGGTTGCCAAGTAAATACACATTTCTTTTTGGTTAAGCATTTGGGCATTTCCTCTCTGCAGTATTCTTCAGAACGGAGTATAAGTATGGAAATTTTTTCTCCATTATTTGAGACCTATTCCATTGGATTCATCTCTTCTCCCTTATCACTTTCATCCATATCATTTTTCAGCAAATTTTTTGACCTTGACCCCCCTTTTCAGTGCCCCCATCCTCATGGCCCATACCCGTAGCCAAGACTTGGAAGCTCACTTCAACACCTTGCAATATGGTCTCATCAAGACCCAATGTAATGATCCCAAGCCATTATGCAAGGATCATCATGGTTTTGGTGTCTTTTTAAAACTTTTTCTGAGTGAGGTATTTCGTCAAACACTTTGTTGATCTACTTGTTTACTTGTGTTTACTTGTTGAATGGCCTCTTGATTTCGGCCTTAGGGTTTACTGATGTGTTTATATGCATGTATGCAGAAAATAACAAGAAGAGACAACCATGGAACATACCTCAACCATATGCAATATGATAGACAAGCCAAAACATCTCAAATAGCTTTTATTCATAAGATAGAGAAACCTGCTACAATGAAGATGCCAATCTGGAATGCTCAATAGATGGCGAAGAAGATAAACAATAGAGCTACTACAAAATGCTCCAATAGAAGACTCCAACATGCTTCCAAGTCTGGATATACAATGAATAATGAATACAATAGATCTGGGCCATAAGAATGCTAAACCCCCAAGCTGGAAGGTGCCACGCTCTGCTAGAATGCTGAAGCCCTCAATAATTCGGCCCTACTGCCAAAAGTGTCCAATCACCCCAAGAAATATGCCAACTGATAGATCGGGCAACTATAAGGACAACCCATATGTCCAAATCTCCAAATCCACTCTCAAACCCTGTAGATCTGAACTCCTCCATTGAATGGTGCGCCCCACTGGATGATTGAAACCCTAGATAATTCGGCCTTGATGAAGGAGGCCTCCAAATGCTCTGAAACTCCCTAGGAATATAGATCGGGACACTGCAAGTCACTAGGTGAAGTCTCAGGGTCAGATCTGAAGTGTAACCCCTCCAAACTGACTAGATCTGAATCTCAAAAACACCCTCCTTCTCTTCAATTCGTCCCACTACTCTAAGAAATAATCTGAGCCATAAAAATCACTCAGAAAGCACTAGGAATGATGGTGATGACCCTGCAAGAAGAACCCAGGTGATAGAATCTCCAAAATCCCTGCCAATCACCTGCAATGTATCTCTCTCCAAGAATGGTGTGCCCCCCTTGCTGAAAACCCCCAACTGGTGTGCCCTCTCTCTATCTGCACAAGTCACTGATGTGGAATCCTCCTGCAACTGAGTAGATATGGAACTAGAATGGTGTGGGAGAGTATTGCATCTCCGAGACCAAGCTTGGGACAAGATAGGTGGAATCTTTCACCACCGGATTGTCCTCTAGGGTTTGTTAAGTCAAAACCCTCAAAACCCCCAATGTTGGGCTCACTAGCTAAAAGCCAGAAATCCAAAGATAAAACATACATGAATTAATGAGAAGAGGCCCTTGCCTTTCCTTTATAATTTTTGGCTCACCTTGTCCCTCCAAAGTGACTTTCATTTTATTAATATTTAATTAATTAATTAAATCACTTTAATTAATTAATTAACCTTTTTACCTCTGAAAAGTTCCTTATCTCTCCTTGTGGCTTCCGTGGCCACTGAAGTCACTTCTAGCCATCCCATCCTGTAGTGTTTCTCCTCCCGATTCCAATGAGCTATAACACTGAGAGGTTCCTCCAAGTATTGTGCCCAAAATGACCTCTTTAGTGATTTCAATTAACTTATAGCTCAAAATAGTCAAAATCATGGAAATTGTCGGAATGCAATGAAACCAAAGCCAACCTGTGCGGAACGGCTCATAATGATGGAATTGGTTGATCAATGCAAACTGGACCCCACAATGCCTCTCAAATACCATTGTACTCTCTATACCATCCACCTGGCTACTCTGGTCATCATAAATCTTTGCACTGTGATGATGTCCCAAAGTGGGGACATTACAGTCCTCCCTGCTAGAAAATTGCTTGTCCTCAAGATATAACCGAATCCCCTCAAGTATAATGCCAGGATCCCATGTCCACCTGTGGGTTACATAGTATAACCCATCCAAAGATGAACAATCACACATGCTGCCCCCCTGGGTCCCATATCAAGTCATGAACTGCTAGCCCCTGAGACACATAATCCTGAAATACACCAACTCCGGAAGTCTCCTGCATATGATACATGGCCTCATCTCGGAATGAATCCATCCTCCAAGTCTCTACCAAGATCCATACGGTCTCCGTCAACTACTCATGTTGATGCACGAACGAGGTGTTGCAAGACCTCCGTGAGACACCCGCAAGCAACACACTCCTCTCCATACTGAAGCTCAATGGAAAGTTAGAATAACTTTCCCCTGCAATGGTACACTCTCCCCTGTCAATCAGTGAAATTCTCAATCCTACGATCCCTAGGTCCCATGCTAACCTCTGTCGAAGATCACCCCGCTGGCCCTGTACTACTCTGACCATGACTGCTTGACCCCTACATACATATGGAATCCTCCTCTCCTGGGTCCTCCAGCTGAAATACCTGTGACCATTGGACTTGCTGTCCAGAAACTGTGTCAGTAAAGACACCTCTGTAGGAGAAGTACCTATCCAAACACCTCCATTCCCTATCATAATGCTCAAGAGTGAAAAGCTACCTCACTCTATCGGACAACTCCCTATAGGCCCACTCCAGACTGACCCCTGGTGGAGTATGTGGCTCTCAGGTGCAACCTGGGTCATCATGTAGTGAAACATCCGGCTCACCCAATGAACTCCCGGATCCCATGGCAATCTTGGAAGTTTATCACTTCCAATCTCATCTAACTACTCCTGTGTGAGACTGATCACTTTTAGAAGTTCTCTGTTCTCATCTGCTGTCCTCCTCATGCTGTTGTCAATGATAAATGTGTCGAAAAAGGAGAACAGAGATATCTGTAGCTGACTGTAGGGATGAAAAATTCCACCTGCCTTGGTCAATCCGAAGGACTCGACCAGGAGCACATCTACCTGTACCCCTGATAACTGCTCACCTGTAGCCATCACTAAACTCCAATCATCATGCACAACCAGAAGTAACTCCTCCAACTACTGGTAAACCAATCTCCATCTCCCATCACCCATGCAACTGCTGAAACGGTGAAGGTGAGGTCTCGTAACTATGTGTTGCTGCCAAGGAGTGGCATCTGCATGCTCCCCTAAGTGTGTCTCCTCCCTGCAAGGCAGTACACCCCTTTGAATCCCACCATACATATCGACATGCCCCTGTGAGCTATCACTCACAACTGTATGCTCCAACATACTCATGTTGTCTTCCGTAGACTCCTGTTGTATCATAGATCTTGGGCATGCTGCTGGATCAACCTCTACATGGAGGTTAGCCACTCTCGGAACACAAATGGAAGTGTCCTCCATCAACTGGTGCTCCTCTACTAGATCACCAACATCCTCTATCAATGTGACTGACTGATACATTTGAGTGTCCACTAAGACAGATGAAGTGGATCTCTGACGAATCTCCTCAAGAGATTCATCTGATCTAGACTCTGATTCTTGAAGGGCTGTCTGTGTGCCTCTCAAGAATCCTCGAGTGCTCTCCAACTCCTGCCCCCTCAAGGCCCTGTGATACAACTCGCCAATCCCTAGTAGGTAGTCCCTGTCTATCAACAACTGCTGGTAGTCAGTCCTCATCATAGACACTCTCTTCTTGAGAGTGTGAAAATCATCCATGGAAAATCCTCCATCTGAGCTACCCTGTGCCAGTGATGCTCTCCAATAGTAATCTGCCATCATTGCATGCATGTCATCAATACGTCTAGTGGCTACCATGTTCATAGCCTCACTAATTGTCAACTGTGCTGCTAAGTGGTGTGACTCCTGATCATGGTCATGTTGAGGTGCCATCTCAGACCCCTCACTGCTAGTGTCAGTCCTGCTAGTGTCAACTCTAGAATCCCCAAAAACACTCTCCGCATAAGATGATGTGCTGAACTGTCCACTGTCTACTGTGCTGTTGGGTACTCCTGTATGCCACTACACCCCATCACTAGATGCTATCTCCCCATGAATCACACTGTACCCTGTATGAGCAGCCGTATCCTCCTATGCACTCAACTTGCTACTATCCTCTATGCTTGGATCCCATATAGTTGTGTCTAGACACATGCTATGGTCATCCTGAATACTAAAGAGTGCATCCTCATCAATGCAAGCCAATCCTGGAAGTAAGTTCTCCATCAACCTGTCAGCCTCTGCAATCTTCTCAATCAATGGAGTCTCTAATAGCTGTGACTCCATCTCCTCTGGCTGACCTATATGTGTGAGGTCAACTGCCTATACGTCCTGTACCTCCTCCTAGATCTGTGGGTCTACCTGTCCATGGTGTGCATCCCTCACACTAGGCTCATCCATCATACCTGACGTGCCATTGATCTCCTCATGTGACATGGCTATCATGGGTGTTTGAATAGGTGACAAATGTGTCATGGCCCCCATAGGAAGCTCATCATCTCTAGGTGCTAACACGTGTGACTCCTCACTAGTGTCACTACTCTGCTGAGACGTAAAGACATCAATGGTATGTGATATGTCTACTGATACACTAGTGCTATCGTCCTATCCCTCCAACTGCCTATCCGCTACATAAGGGTCATCATCCTCCTCAAGCGTGCAAGCATCACTAGCCTCTGTGCCAGAGTCATCATCACTATCTTCTGAGGTAAAGTCACTATCACCAGCCTCTGTGCAAGAGTCATTGTCATCACCCAACTGATCTGAATCCACATCTATCGCTCCATCCACACACACCTCATCCTCCTTGTCATAGTGTGCCTCAATAGTGTGCTTTTTTTCCTTTCCCCTACACCTATGATCTGGTTCCCAAGCCACCTTGCAACTGTGGCAAATTTGCGTGTTCCTAATGGGTGTGGGGTCTCTCTGTTCTTCTCACCTTCTATGGTCTCTGACTCTCTTTTCCTCTAATCCGATGATCCCGAGTAAAATCTCATCTTCACTCCATCTGGGATTTCTCCAGGCTACATACCGTGGGAAGGTCATGTAAGCCCTAATCTCTTCATTTCTAAGGTTGGAATAGTGTATCTCATAGAAAATTAGATCAAAGTGCATCTCATCCATTTCTCCTTATGGAAGACCCCTCTATGCTCTGCATGCGTGTGATAATTCCCACTGGCTGGCAGGAATCTAAGATCTGATACCACTGTAATGATCCCAAGCCATTATGCAAGGATCATCACGGTTTTGGTGTCTTTTTAAAACTTTTTCTGAGTGACGTATTTCGTCAAACACTTTGCTGATCTACTTGTTTACTTGTGTTTACTTGTTGAATGGCCTCTTGTTTTCGGCCTTAGGGTTTACTGATGTGTTTATATGTGTGTATGCAGAAAATAACAAGAAGAGACAACCATGGAACATACCTCAACCATACACAATGTGATAGACAAGCCAAAACATCTCAAATAACTTTTATTCATAAGATAGAGAAACTTGCTACAATGAAGATGCCGATCTGGAATGCTCAACAGATGGCCAAGAAGATAAACAATAGAGCTGCTACAAAATGCTCCAATAGAAGACTCCAACATGCCTCCAAGGCTGGATATACAATGAAGACTGAATACAATAGATATGGGCTGTAAGAATGCTAAACCCCCAAGCTGGAAGGTGCCACGCTTTGCTAGAATGTTGAAGCCCTCAATAATTCGGCCCTGCTGCCAAAAGTGTCCAATCACCCCAAGAAATATGCCAACTGATAGATCAGGCAACTGTAAGGACAACCCAAATGTCTAAATCTCCAAATCCACTCTCAAACCCTGTAGATCTGAACTCTTCCATTGAATGGTGTGCCCCACTGGATGACTGAAACCCTAGATAATTCATCCCTGATGAAGGAGGCCTCCAAATGCTCTGAAACTCCCCAGGAATATAGATTGGGACACTGCAAGTCACTAGGTGAAGTCTCAAGGTCAGATCTGAAGTGTTTCCCCTCCAAACTGACTAGATCTGAATCTCAAAAATGCCCTCCTTCTCTTCAATTAGTCCCACTGCTCTAAGAAATAATCTGAGCCATAAAAATCTCTCAAAAAGAACTAGGAATGATGGTGAATACCTTGTAAGAAGAACCCAGGTGATCGAATCTCCAAAAGCCCTGCCAATCACCTGCAATGTATCTCTCTCCAAGAATGGTTCACCGCCCTTGCTGAAAACCCCCAACTGGTGCGCCCACTCTCTATCTGCACAAGTCATTGATGTGGAATCCTCCTGGAACTGAGTAGATCTAGAACTAGAATGGTGTGGGAGTGTATTTCATCTCCGAGACCAAGCTTGGGACAAGCTAGGTGGAATATTTCACCACCGAATCGTCCTCTAGGGTTTGTTAAGTCAAAACCCTCAAAATCCCCAATGTTGGGCTCACTAGCTAAAAGCCAAAAATCCATAGATAAAACATACATGAATTAATGAGAAGAGGCTTGTTTGCACTCTTTTCGTCGATGTGTGAGCAAAAAGTGAGTGCTTACATGCCTAGTTGGGCTCTGCTAGTCATGACAGCTGTATGTAAAGAGGTTAGAAAGAAAACAATAGAGATATTAACAAGAATTAAACAAAAACTAAAAGAAAACATGAGCATAAAAACAAAAACTAAAAACAAGTGACAATGGAACAAGATCACCAATAGATAGGCTGGTCTGATTAGTGAAATCCAGAGATACACAAAGGGGAAAGGGGAC
>ML792976.1:653316-682804 GCA_009831015.1 Picea engelmannii | reverse complement strand
TTTAATTTTTTAGCCAATTTTGTATAGTTTTGGCCCTTTTGTTGTGCTGTGGAGTTAATCCTTGTGCCATGAATGACTGTTTTTCTGTGCTGATGATGCAGAGTTCTTGTCGCCCTGTGCGGACGAAATTTCAGTGATAACAAGGCCCTTACCTTTCCTTTATACTTTTTGGCTCACCTTGTCCCCCCAAAGTGACTTTCATTTTATTAATATTTAATTAATTAATTAATTAACCTTTTTACCTCTGAAAAGCTCCTTATCTCTCCTTGTGGCTTCCGTGGCCACTGAAGTCACTTCTAGCCATCCCATCCTGTAGTGTTTCTCCTCCCGATTCCAATGAGCTATTACATTGAGAGGTTCCTCCAAGTAAGGTGCCCAAAATGACCTCTTCAGTGATTTCAATTAACTTATAGCTCAAAATAGTCAAAATCATGGAAATCGTCGGAATGCAATGAAACCAAAGCCAACCTATACGAAATGGCTCATAATGATGGAATATGATCATCAATGCAAGATGGACCCCACAATGCCTCTCAAATACCCCTGTACTCGCTATAACATCCACTTGGCTACTCTGGTCATCATAAATCTCTGCACTGTGATGATGTCCCAAAGTTGGGACATTACACCCAACAAGAAGTAAAACAACTCAGTGCCAATGTTGCTACCATCAATACAACCATGCAATCCTCAATGGAGGAAATTAAACAAGACCTCACCACCCAACTTGAATCTGTCTTTTCGACACTTTGCACCAAACTGCATATCCCTACAGATAACCCTTCCTCTTCCTCACCTCCACATACTGAAGGTGACCATTCCTCTCATTCCCATAACTTTTAGAACCATCACTTTGAACATGACCTATGCCTTCCGTGGGTGGATGTGACCAAATTTGATGGGTCGGACCCCACTAGTTGTGTAACCCAAATGGAACATTATTTCTCTTTATACGGAATTACATATGAGTTGGCCGAACTGCGGTATGGTGTTCTCCATCTAGATCAAGAACATTGGCAATGGTGGCAATGGAGAAAAACTTCTCATCAAGGGTATATTTCTTGGACACACTTTGTGGCAGAGCTTTCTAAATGTTTTGACACTGATACCAACCATTTGGGCCATTTGACAAAGTTGAAACAATCAAGAATAGTGGAAGACTTTATAGCTACCTTTGAGCACCTGGCTTTTTGGACAGAGGGCATGCCTGATGCCTTTTTCCGAGAATGTTTTATCAGTGGCCTCAAGCATGAGATTTGGGCCCATGTCCTCATGGCTTGGCCTCAGAGTTGGGTGGAGGCTACTAAAAGAGCTAAAGAAGCACAACAAGTTGTATCTTCTCAAAACCAGAAACCCTCCTTTATCCCTCGCCCTAAACCAGTAAATCCCACTACTCCCTCCACTCCACTAAAGATCCAAAAATTGACAAGGGTTGAAATGGATGAACGCCAACTCAAAGGCCTTTGTTATAATTGTGATGACAAATATTTTCCAGGCCACAAGTGTAAGGAACAAAAGTTATTTATGGCCATCTCCGAGGATATTTCAGAAGAGGATATTGAAACTCCCCTTGTGTCTGAATCACCTAAAACCCCTGACATAACCCCGCCCTCAGACCCTCCCAAAGTAGAACCGATCATTTCCCTCAATGTTCTCACTGGCTTCTCCACTCCCCAAACCCTCAAGCTAATCGGTTACATCAAGCATCGGAAGGTCATCATTCTGGTTGATAGTGGAAGCACCCATAATTTTATTCATTGCCCGCATTGCCCAAGAAACTCATTGCTACATCCATGTCGTCAATAATTTCCAAATCATGATTTCCAATGGTGGCTCCATGAAATGTGGAGGGCATTGTGAAAATGTGCGTCTCCAAATTGGTGACTACCACTTGAAATCTCATATGTTTGCTATAGACATGGTTGAGTGTGACATTGTGTGGGGTGCAGATTGGCTAAGGACTTTGGGTCCCATCCTCATGGATTTTAAGGAATTAACCATGCAATTTGACCAGGAAGGCCACCAATATAAGTTCCAAGGCATCACTGTCGGTTCATCTGAGATCATTAGTTCCCATCGCATGGAAAAGCTGCTCAAAAAGGGTCATTCTAGTGTTATTTCTCAACTCCATACCATCCAAGCAACAAAAACACCTTCGGTACCGCAAGACCTCCAAGTCATCCTTTGTAAACATCAAGTGGTATTTTCCACTTCCCAGGGACTCCCTCTTTCATGTGGTGTTCATGATCATTCCATTCCCGTTGTACCTGGAAGCCTTCGTCCCAATATCCGTCCATATTGTCACCCCTTTTCCCTAAAAAATGAAATTGAGAAAATGGTCCAAGAACTCCTTAATGCATGTGTTATCCACCCTAGTATGAGCCCCTACTCTTCTCCTATGGTCATGGTCCTGAAGAAATAAGTTTCTTGGTGAATGTGTCCTGACTTTCGTGCCCTCAACAAACTTACCATTAAAGACAAATTTCTCATTCTTGTCATTGATGACCTCCTGGATGAACTGAGTGGTGCCCAATTCTTTACTAAACTTGATCTTCATTCGGGCTACAACCAGATATGTATGAAAGAGGCAGACATTCCCAAGACTGTCTTTAGAACTCATGAGGGCCACTATGAGTTTTTGGTCATGCCCTTTGGCTTGTGTAATGCCCCCTCCACCTTCCAAAGCCTCATGAATCATGTCTTCTGTCCTTTTCTCCATCATTTTGTCTTAGTTTTCTTTGATGATATCCTCAGCTATAGCAAGACCTGGACAAAACATCTTGCTCATGTGGATGGAGTTCTCCATCTACTCTCTCAGCACCAACTTTTTCTGAAACAGTCTAAATGCTCTTTTGGCACCTCAGAAGTAGAGTACTTGGGTCATCTGGTTGGCAAGGATAGCATCAGGGTGGATCCTAAAAAGTTTTAAGCTATGCAAGACTGGCCTCACCCAAAGACTCTCAAAAGCTTGCGTGGATTTCTGGGCTTAACACGCTATTATCGCAAGTTTGTTAAGAATTACGGAAATATTGCAGCACCTCTCACTTCTCTACTAAAAAAGAACTCTTTCACTTAGACTCCAGTTGCTGCTCAAGCTTTTCAAACCTTGAATATGGCCATGTGCACCACTCTAGTCTTGGCCCTTCCTGATTTCACAAAGACCTTTGTCTTGGAATACTCATTTTTTGGAACAACTCATTTCCTCCCTGGAGCAACAAAAATGGGTAATTAAGCTATTTGGCTATGATTATGAGATCATTTACAAGAAAGGCAAAGAAAATGTGGTTGCGGATGCACTTTCCCGCAAATATGAAGATGAAGGATCCCTTTTTTCTCTTTCCTTCATTGTACCAAATTTGCTCCAAGCGGTTTGCCAGGAATGGCTACAAGATCCCAAAAGTTTGCAGTTGATCCAACAATTGTAGGCCAGTGCTCCAGCTCCCCCAGGGTACTCTTGGCTCCATGATGAGCTTCGATACAAAGGCCATTTGTATTTAAGTAAACAATCAAAGCTTAAATCCACGGTACTTTCTAAGCTTCATGCTACACTGACAACGGGGCACTCCGAGTTCACCAAAACCTATGACAGGGTCAAACGTTCTTTTTTCAGGGATGGTATGAAACATGGCATTCGTAATTTTGTGGCTGAATGTGATGTGTGTCAACGCAACAAGGGAGAAACAGTCAAATCTCCAGGCACACTACAACCGCTCCCGATTCCACCTGCGATTTGGAAGGACATCTCTATGGATTGTATTACATGATTACCCAAATTGGGAAATAAATCAGTCATCATGGTGGTTGTTGATCACCTTTCCAAGTATGCTCATTTATGCGCTTTTCAACACCCATTTACATCATCCACGGTGGCTCAAATTTTCATGGATCAGGTCTTCAAGCTCCATGGCATGCCACGCTCTATTGTTTATGATCGAGACCCCACTTTCACAAGCAATTTTTGGCAAGAATTGTTCAAGCTACAAGGCACCCAATTGCATATCAGTACAACTTATCATCCCCAGACTGATGGTCAAACAAAAGTTGTCAACAAGTCTTTGGAAACATATTTGAGGTGTTTTTCCTTGGAAAAGCAAAATCAGTGGGCTCAATGGTTACCGCTAGTTGAATGGTGGTACAACACTTCATACCATATAGCTACACACATGACTCCTTTTGAAGTGGTATATGGATAGAATCTACCTTCAGTTCTCTCATACTTACCAGGTGTCTCGAAGGTCTAGACGATTTAACAAACACTTACAATTTGAGAGGCTATTCTCCATACCCTCAAAGAGAATTTGGTCATGGCACATACTTGCATGAAGCAACAAGCAGATCAAGGTCGTTCTGAATGTCAATTTGAAGAAGGGGATGAGGTGTTTCTTTTCCTGCAACCTTACAAGCAGAATTCCCTCAAGGCCAAGAATTGTCATAAGCTAGCACCCAAATTTTATGGTCCTTATACAGTTCTCAAGCGTGTGGGACAAGTGGCCTATCAATTAGCTTTGCCCAGTCATTCGAAGCTACATCATGTTTTTCATGTTTCCTGCTTAAAGAAGGTGATCAAAACTAAGTGCCAAATTCAAACCAACCTTCCCGAGTTAGCCGAAGAAGGATCCATTTGGCTAAAGCCACAAGAAGTTTTGGACCAGCGTGAGCATCACCTACGTCAGAGAACCATCAAGGAAGTGTTAATCTAGTGGAAAGATACAACTCCAGTAGATGCCACTTGGGAACCAACTACCATTCTGCAACAATTTCCACATCTCAAGCCTTGAGGACAAGGTTGTTTTTAAGGGGGAGGACATGTTAGGTTCCTAACCCACACATAGGTAATACAATATATTCAGATGTAATAAAGGTCAATATTAATAAGGCCTCGCAATAAAACAAAATAACTTGAATGTAAGAAGACCTAATAGAATCTTCCACTTCTAGAAGGATCTTCCTCTAGATGCTTCTTTTGATAGACATATTTAGTATAAATAAGAGTTGAGGGTATGAGAACCCTAGCTTGGATATTATTGTAATATAGCTCTGCTCGACTGGAGGTTGCCCCCTCGAAGAGGCCCGTGAACATTTCTCTCAGAATCAAAGTGCTATTTCTGTTGCTATTCTTATATCAATTCAGTGTTATTGTGGTGATTATTCTGGTTATATTGCTGTTATTCTGCCATTTCTAGCATTTTATTTCTGTTCTGCATATTTTTTATATCTGGTATATTACACGACATGCGTCTTCAACCTTCAATGGTTCAGATTTACTTCGGGCTTTGGCCAGTTCTTGCTCTAGTGCTTCGCTTCACAAACCTTTTGGAGTGCTAAGTCTCTGAAGTGAGAGATTGGGTGTCACATGTTCTTTTGATTTGGATGACTAAGATTTACTTCAGAACTCTAGGCTTTGGGCGTTCTGAGATGCATAACACCACAAACCTTCTGGAGTGCTAAGTCTCTGAAGTGAGAGATCTGGCGCCACGTGTCCTTTTGATTTGAATGACTAAGATTTACTTCAGAACTTTGGTCTTCGGGCATTCCGAGACGCATAACACCACAAACCTTCCGAAGTGCTAAGTCTTTGAAGTGAGAGATTTGGCACCACGTGTCCTTTTTATTTGGACAACTGAGATTTACTTCAGAACTCCGAGCTTCAGGTGTTCTTTACTCAACACTACTTGCTTCCTCTCGGAGTATGAGATCATCGAATACGGGGATTGTCTGAGACGTGTCCTCTGCTTGGATCGATGGATAGGAATTGAACAAAGTTCACTCTGTCTTCTCTACATGTGATTGAGAGTTGTGACCTCGGCTTAACCTTTGTGCGCTTATCTCACTTTGCAAGATCGACAGTCGTGTTTTAATGGATCATGGAGATAAGCGACCGAGAGAGATTGTGGGGGGAGAAGTTGCGCGGGGTCTAATTTCAAAGGGCGGTCCTGCAATCTAAACCATGGTTTTCTCTTGGGGGTATGTGGCATTACCAGGTGCATTGCGGGATGAAATGTGAGTTACCTCAAAACCACTTCCTCGCATCCCCGCAAAATAGAAAAGTATAAAGGGAATTTAGGTCATTTGTTTTATTCAATTATTATTTGATGCTAGACCGTTAGAATCCTAACTCAACACCTATCCTCCACCCACTCTACCTTTTATCCTACAGCCTGTCACGCCCTCCACACGTCACTTACCTCATCTATCCCTACCACCTACATTCTCGCATCCACTCATCCCACCTCCTTATTGGACACTTGTCCCCACGTCATCATATTCATGAACAATTACTCTTCTATGCAACTGTCAGCCATCCCATAGCGAGCCAACGCTGAGATACCTATCCAATTGCCACCCCCATATCTTCAACTGCAATTATTTATCCCAGTAAACGCATTCGAAGGGAAAGATGACCATAAAATCATATGGCAAAGATAGTAAGCCAATGATTATGGTGGCCGTAGTGGACATGTGTACCCAGTTCAAAGAACAAAGGAAGACGAGTGCATCTGCGAGAAAATGAAGAGAAAAATGAAGCACCAACACATCAAATCAAAACTCAACAATATTTTCATGTTGTTATTTCATTCAGATTGTATTCTATTTTTTGGCAGATATTGCGGGAAGTCCAACGGTTTTCAGTTGAGACAATTTTTTTCTAAATAGATAGATTTTAGATCTATTTGAGGTCGCTTCTTGCCGAATGTAAAAGAGATTTTTTTAATATCAATACAAGTGCAGACATAGATTATAAGTTTCGTTCAATTTGAGTTATGTGTTTCCTCTGTGTTTTCATCTCTCTGAATGCCTTTCTGTAGTTCTTGAAGAGTGAATGATTACAATTTAGTACCACATATACTATGATCATAATATATTAGAAGTTCATTCAGTAACAACTTTTCCTCTGTTATTACTGTGAGTAAAAGAAGACCTGTGACCTGTGTGAATTACTACATTTTTTATCTCCTCTCAAGGGTGCATATTCTACTTTTCTTCTACTGCAAACAAGGTGAGACTTATCTGTAATTGATACCTGACTTTGTTTTAATAGTTTTGTAAATCATTTCTACATCATTTGAAATTATAATTGTGACTCAGATAATGAGATACAACCTCTGTACTGTCTTATTATTAATTTCATTTAAAAATTATTTCTCATGATACTGAAGGTAGAAAAAGCACTTATAAAAATACTTCATTTTAAATCTTTGATGCCTGAAATTATTCTTTGAGCCTTAGAATCAATCTCAAGAACAACAATCTGTTAAGAGGTCTCTTCATTGTAAAAAGATATAAAAAAAATTGCACCTACAACAATTGGTATACAAATTGTTTGAAGAAATACCAGTGGCAATCCCTCCTTAAACTCAGAAAAATCACCTCAAACTCTAGAGAAGACCAAGGTGGGTGTCTTACAATCTTCCAACTCCCATGTTGATTCTTCAGGGTTGTTGCATTTCCACTAGACCTTTACCTACACTATGAATATGTTCCAAAGAACCATGACCTTCTTGTATAGTATATGAATTGGTTGTACCTGAAAGTCTCCTTTTGGCTCCACCTGAATCAAAGTCCAATCAATGACATGGTTACGATCATGCACATACTTTTTCAACAAGGATACATGAAATACATTATGCACATTCATGGAAATAGACAATACAAGCATGCATGCAACTGACCCTATTCTGTCCAATATTTCAAATGGACCACAAAATCTAGCTACTAGCTTGGTATAACTGGCCAAATTCAATGAGATTTTCTTGGCCCTCACTTTCAAAAATACATGCTCTCCCACTTTAAAATCTCTAGCTATATTGTTCTTATTTGCTTAACTCTTTTGTCTATCTTGTGTTGCTTTCAAAAAAATTGTTTAATTTTAACAATCTTCTCTTCCATCTCCTTGAGCAGTCATGGCCCTATAACATACCTTGCCACCCCCAGGCCGAGCATGCTACCTCAAAAACTCCGTTCGAAGCTAATTTTGAATTATGATACCATTTAATTATTAAATAAGTATGAAAGAAACTTGATAACAACACATGCAATAATACAGATTCATGCTACAGTATACATAATGTTTAAACGTGCCATGCGTAGCAATAACCAACAAGCATGCATGTTATAACATACAAATCACAGAGACAATAATTAATACATAACGAAAATAAATATACAACAGAGAAACACATGACATAGAACACTTATCTTTAATGAAACGAATTCACCAAATGGATGCAGACCAAGGACGTCCAACCCAACCACATATACTATTGTCCCAAATCTCAACAGTAGATCACCCCCGAGCCAGGGCTATGAGTCCACAAGGACGGTTCAAGGGCGTCACTCAACTTCCCAAACCATTCAACACTCAAGCTCTCATAGATTTACCAACACACAACAATCCAAAGTACACTAGCTCTCTTCTCTCCAACTTGCACAACCCAAGAGAATAGACACCCTTCTCTACCATGAAGTCCCTCAAGTTTTCCAACTCCTTCCAGGGCTCCAGTGCATCTGGTCAAGAATATCCATGTTGGGACTCTCAGGACTCATATTTGTGAATAAAATTTAGTACATGTTAATGCATCTAAGGCATGCATGCATTAATTCATGGCTAAAACACACCAGTCACTGCTATAGCCAACGAACAATGGATTCCTCCTCAATAATTCTCCCCCCAAGTTCCCCTTCCAAGAACAAGAATGAATGAGTGAAAAAGTGAATAGAACAAAGAGTGTGAACAATGAATAATGAATCAACATAGTGAGTGAAGAAGAACCCCCAAACAACCCACAAGATGGGTTTAAATATTTACTTGAAAATCAAGAAGCCCATGGCCTTTCCCCAAGAAGCACATGTAACCACTTCTCTCCATTAAAACAATTATGGGTAAATAAAATATGATAAAATAACTTATCCCCATAAGCCCCCTCTCTCTTGCAATCATAACCCCCTATAACTCTTTTCCTTGTCTATCTTGCAACCAACGATGTATTTTATTATTAATAAGGATCAAATTACATTTCCTAGGCATGCTGGCCTCTTTAATTGTTTGGTCACTATGTCCTTTCATCAAATAAACACAATACATTATTTTATATGGGGACTCAAAACCGGGGTATTACATTCCCCTCCCTTTTATTTGGCACTGTCCTCAGTGCATATACAAAACATAAATCAAAATTTTAAAATTTATTTAAAAAGTCGCGGGTACTCCTCCCTCATGGAATCTTCATGCTCCCAAGTAGCATCTTCAGGATCGTAGAAGGTCCACTGAAATTTTACCAGCTCTATAACTCGATTCCGGAGCATTTTGACTTTTATGTCCAATATGTGCACTCGCTGGACCTGAATGTCTCCCTTTGGCTCTACCTTAATCAAATTCCAATCAATAACATGGTTAGGATCATGTATATACATTTTTCAGCAAAGAGACATGAAATACATTATGCACATTCATGGAAGCAGGCAGTGCAAGCATGTATGCAATTGGCCCTATTCTGTCCAAGATCTCAAATGGACCACAAAATGTGGCTACTAGCTTTGTACATCTACCCAACTTTAATGATCTCTTCTTGGGCTTCACTTTTAAAAGAACATGCCCCCCCCACTTTAAATTATCTAGTTGTCATGTTCTTATCTGCATAACTTTTCTGTCTATCTTGAGTCGCCTTTAAACTCTGCATAATTCTAATCATCTGGTCTTCTATGTCCTTGAGCAATTCTATCCCAAGTACTACTTTGTCTACTAGGTTGTCCCAACTCACTGGAGTATTTCATTTTCTACCATACAAAGCCTCAAATGGGCTCATCTTCAATGAAGCTTGATACCCATTATTATAGGCAAACTCAACCAAATGCAAGTAGTCTTCCCACTTAGATGGTTTATCCATCACATACATTCTCAACATGTCTTCAATCACTTGGTTGACTCTCTCTGTATCTTTTTCTGAAACAATTTCCTTAGGTATCCCATGCAACCTAGCAATTTCCCTCGTGTAAATTTCTGCAATATTAGTTGTTGTATGAGTCAATTTCACAAGAACAAAATGAGCAGACTTTGTCAATTTATCCACAACTACCATTATAGAATCATGTTGCATTGTTGTCCTAGGAAATTTAGTTATAAAATAAATGGTTACCACTTCCCATTTCTTTTCTGAAATTGGAAATCGTTAAAGCAAAACCGTTGGGTGTCTATGCTCATATTTTACTCTCTGACATTCCATACATCTGGAAATGTAATCAACAACATCCTTCTTCATTCTTGGCCAAAAGAATCGGCTTCTTACTGCTGCAATTGTTTTCTAGTAACCAGGATGTCCAACATATGGAACATTATGCATTTCTTTTAAAACCAAACTCCTAAGTTCTCTGGAACTAGGAACATAAACTCTATTCTTATGCATAAGTAATCCATCTTCCTTAATCTCATACTCTTTAATTTTTTGATGTACGTTTTCTTGCTATAAACTTTATTTTACATGTAGGTAATGTTGATCTATAACAACAGTATCTAAAATTCTTTTCTCTAAATCTGACTGATGCATACAAACAGTTGTAGCATGCATGAAATGTACTCTTCTGTTGAGTGCATCAACAACTTTATTTTCCTTTCCCTTGATATGCTTGATGTCAAAGTCATACTCACTTAAAAATTCCAGCCATCTTGTTTTCCTAGCATTCAAGTTTGGTTGTTCAAAAAGTTATTTTAGACCACCATGGTCTTTCCTTAATTCAAATATTTTTCCCATGAGATAATGCCTCCACATATTCAATGCATGAACTATGAAAGCAAGCTCCAGATCATGTGTGGCATAATTCCTCTCATGTTCTTTGATTTTTATGGAATCATAATCAATTACATGTCCATTTTGAGTGAGGACTCCACCAAGTCCTTCCTTGCATGCATCTGTACATACCACAAAATTCTCATCTGGGTCAATTATCTTTAAAATAGATGCATTAGTAAGTAATTCCTTTAAAAAATTAAAATTCTCTTCACACTCTATTTTCCATTCAAACTTGATTCCCTTATTTTGTAAAGAAGTTATGGGATGAGAAATCTTAGAGAACCCCACTATAAACCTCATGTAGTATCTGGATAATTCCATAAAAGATATGATTTCTGAAACATTCCTCGGTGTTTTCCATCCTCTAATGGATTCAATATTTTCCAGATCTACTGATATATCTTGTTCTGAAAAAATATGACCCGGATAATGGATTTTCTCTTGGTAAAAATAACACTTACTAAGATTGGCATAAAGTTGTTGTTCCCTCAACACTTGTAACACCAACTGTTATCACTGAAAAATCATCCACAACATTGCACACAATGGTTGAAGAAACACATCAATTCCAACAACAATTAGTCCACCTACAACACCAAAGTCCATCAAAAGGCAAAAAACAACATAATTGGGTCAAAAATCAAAGTGAGCAAATTCACCAAAGGCAGTGCATGCACAATGTGTAGCATGCTTGGGCCAACACAGCCCTCAGCATGCAAAATGCACGACTATCTATGAGAAAATCCACACACTTCTATGAACAATTCATTTATGGATCTTGTCGAGCCCTCAACCACTTCTAGTCTGACCCTCAACACGATTTGACACTCATATCTGAGTGAAATCTAGCTTGGAGGCTAGTCAAGGGCTAGAGGGTGCCCTAAAAGGCCCCTTGTTCACACTATGAACCAATTACATTTTTCCATGAATGGATTCTATAAATAAGAGCCATGGGTGTGCTAAGAAACAAATATCTTCAAGGTATTGTTATGCTGCAAGAATTCTTCTTTGAGAACCCTCTTTTCTCTTTGAAGCCTTCAAGCACCATTGCAATAGGCCATTCCACTCACCTCTTGAGGGAGTAGGCATTGTTTTTCTTCACCATTTGTCATTTCTTCCATTGTAAGGAGAGAAGAGATCTCAATTAGGGAACTCAAGAGCCCTCCTAAGGAGGAAGAGGGGACTCATAAGTCCCTGCCTTTCTCTACGGTGTTTTGCCTACTAATCTATTGATCCATTGGTAGAAATATGTTGGTCATTGTTTGATTTTCATGGTTCTAAGTTTCTCAAGCTTTCTAACATTTATTTCTTAGTTGTTTTTAGTTGTATTTCTTTGCTTTCATGTGTGTTTGTTTTGTCTGACCCACTCACAAACTTCTGTCTTGTTTAGCAGGATTATCTAAACATGCAAGTGTTATTGTTTTTCTCACCCAAGTGACAAAATCAACACAACATATTGGTGACCATACTGGGGATCAATATCAAATCCCTCCCTATTTGAGCCTTGAGAGTACTTCATTTTGATTGTTTTTCCTTGCAGGTACCAAAACTAGCCTAGCCCAACCTGCCAAAGTCAAAATTCAGAGTTGAGGAAGGAGTATTTCACTTGGAAATTTCTCCCCCGATGCATGACATGAAGCGCACAACTTTTCATGCTCACAGACGTGCATTGTGCACGAAACATGCTTCATTACTTTGCGCATTATGCACACTTTGCATGCCTATCAGAACTGTAACCTGTGCATAAGTCAAGTTTTTCAAAATTGTAAGGGTTTTTATGAATGGTTTGAGGGCCCCTAGCCTTCAGTTTTTTATTTTTATGCATTTTGTAAGGCAACTACACTCCACTTAGAGTCCTTTCTCATAAGAAAGGTTAGCTAACATAAACACTTAGGGGGTAAAAATAATCACTATTCTCCTCTTTTTCTTTGTTTCCACATGGATGGCTCATTTGGATTTTAAATTTTTAAGTTGAATTTGTTGCTTTCATACACAATCACCTAAATTGGGACTAGAAGTTAATTTTAACCCTCAAGTATGCTCTTCCCCAACACCCTTGTGTGATATCAGGAATCAGAAAGGTGGTTAAAAGGACATTTCATATCCATTTAAAAAATATTTAAGAGAGGACAAAGTCCCTCTAGGGATCCTCTTAGTTTTTTGATACCATCTTAAATCTTTTTAAGGGCCCATACATGCCCACATGTTTGCTATCTTAGGATAGTTTCTTAAAATTCTTTCTTAGTTTAGATCAAAATTTAGGGAAGCTTAAAGATCAAAGTAACGGGCCCATACATGCCCACATGTCTACAAATCTAGGATAGTTTCAAATATTTCTTAGTATATACAACATTTTAGGGAGTTTAAAGGATTTGTAAGGACCCATATGCCCACATTGCTAGTTATTTAGGGCTTTAAATATTCCGCAAGGTTGTACCAAAGACACATAGTAAGCTAGGTAAGAAGATTTGTAAGGACCATATGAAGTCCACATGTTGCAATCTCACACTTAACTTATTAAAATCTTTACACACTTTTCACTCTCTTGCACACAAAGCCACTCCTCACACACATAATTTCTATTAGAATAGTGGAGGTCGAAGTAGGTTTTCTCCAAAGGAATTTCGAAAGATCCGACTACTTCTTTGGAAATTATCCACACCAAATTAATTCAAACGAGGTTGGTCCATGACCCCAATCTCTCATCCCACCACATCTAAATTTTTTCTAAAAATGCACTAAATCTTCCTCCACGGGGGGTGTCAAAAGAATTTTTTTAGTCTAGTTAGGATTTAGGAGGTAGGCATCCAAATAACCCCCCGTTATCAGGTTCTCACATTTTTAAACAATAGAAGTTGAGAAATAAGGAACTTTCAAATCCTCCAAGTCAAGTGTTCCTACACCATAAGGCAAGGAGATACCCGTGAAGGGTCGAAGGCCGAGGTCCAATTGTTCTACGCATCCCTCCTTGAGTCACCCAACTCTTGAGAGGGCATCCATCCCATGACCAATTTCTGAGGCTGAAAATCTAAATGTTGCACTTTGATCGAGGTACGTAGTGGCCAAACTTAGGATATCTACCCAGGTGGTGATTGTGGGCTGCAATCACACCTTGATAAGATTTTGTGTGTCTATTTGAAAATATTTCCAGCTCTTTCGAGATATGCACCCTCTAACCCTCAATATAACTGATTACTTCAAACTTCACTAGTTCCTCTTCCAGTGGCTTCATACCCCATTGTTGAGTGCTATTGGAAGGCCTAGTGCTATTTTGAGATGAAGGATGATAGGTCTTTTAGGACACGAGTATTTTTTTTAATTTTTCCCCCACATGAAAAAAGTCCACCTATCCACATGCTTGTTTATTTACAATTGGTTTATGTATGATGTTCATTTGATTACATGCAATTGTGAGTTATACTATCTTGTGAAGGTAAAACAATATACAAAGCTCTTGTTCATTTATTTATCTCTTGTCACCATTTGCACACATTCACTTTTTCTAGTTGGAAACCATAGGGGAACCATAGAATCCCCGTTGTTCTAGATGCTTGCATAATCTACCTTCTATTCTAGGAGGAGTCCATAGTCTTTCCAACTCACCGGATCAACCATCTCACACCCCCGTGAGTGCTACTTTTTTGGGATCAAATTTACTTGGTTCCACTTTGCTTGGGTCAAATTCCCAAGGCCATCCATCCATTAGTTCTCCTTCACAAGGAGGCGGGGGTCAAACTTCTTCTCAACGGAGAAGTACAAACCCACCAAATCCCCTTCAAGGGACAAGTCCACTACCTACTCACACAATGGTTGGAACTAATCCTCCACCAAATATCCCTATGCCATACTTGGCATCCCTCAACATTCCTGATTTGAACAAACTCACGAATGATCCCATTTTACATGACCCCACATGGCCCAATATGCCTACCAAACTACCTTCAGATATTCCAAAGTTTGAAGGAAAACTAGGGGAAAATCCCTCCAACCATGTTATGACCTTCCACTTATGGTGCTCTTCAAACAATATCATGGATGATTCCATCCGCTTAAGGTTATTTCAAAGAACTCTCATGAGTTCATCAGCCAAATGCTATGTGGACGAAAAAGCACGGTCCCATGTGACCTTTGAATAATTGGCCAAGGCCTTTTTATCCTTTTTCCAACTACCAGTTCGTTATGATATTGGCTCAAAAATTCTCTCTAAGTTCAAACAAACCACTTCTATCCATATAGCCAACCACATCCATGAATGGCATCGGTGACATAGTTTGTGTAAAGCAGAAACCACCAAAGAACAACGTCTCGATTGGTTTATCAAATCACTCATCTCTATTATTGCTAAGGATGTAGCATCCAATTTTCCTCAATCAGAAGAGGAATCCATCAACAAGGCCCAACAATTTGACCTCATCTATGCTCAATCAGGTTACTTATAGATAGTATTTCCTGATGCACCCATACCCATACCATTTGGCCAGGACAAACCTGGGATGTCCTACGTTGCGGATGGGTTGATTGGTTCTATGATGCAAAAAAACCTTACAACCACCATCACCTATTTATGGTACACCTCAATATCCACAACCATATGGAGGGACGTCTTATTACCCTCCCCCCACTCACCAACAATCATATCCTGTTGTTCCCCCTCAACCATTGGGGGGACCCCCACCGGTACCCTAGATGCATCAGGTCCCTCAATTAAGTATGGGTCCACCCCCAACTCCCACATATGACCCTAATCATGGTGGAAGTACCTCAAATTCCCATAGACCATATGGATCATCTCCACAAAACAATCCATATTTTCCATTTCCTGGTCCTCCACTAGGACAACCACATGCCGACGTTAACTTTGATCAACTCTATCCCATTCAAAAACTTCAGAAATTTGAGCAATTGAATATAGAAAATCTGACCCATCCACCGAATAATGCCAAGAATAAAGGGAAAAACCAAAATAATAAACATCCGGGACTAGGAGGAAATAACCCCCAACAAAACCATCCCACTGGGGGCAACTAGAATCAAGGTAACCAAAACGCCCAAGAGGGAAACAATAACAATCAACCCCGACAAGGGAAGAACAACAAACTCATAACTAACTTCCCTTGTGCTCTATGTGGTGAATATGGACATTATACACACCAATGCCCCCAAATTGCCTATTTCAAACGGATGAAAGAATCCATGAACACGCAACGTCCTCTAGCGTTGCCTGCCCCTCAACAGGCCCCACAACAGTATTTACAACCGCCACCTCTGGTCATTTTGCAATATCCTATTCCACACCAAGGTGTGGTGAATACCCAACATGAGGTACACCCTGCTCCACCCCAAATGGGGTAGTATCAAAACCCATATCCCAATCAACCTGGAAATCCGGTCGATCACAATATCCTCCTTACCACCAAAGAAGAGATTATTCTGCAAAAACGTGGTCGCCAATACAGTGTTCTCCCTGAATCTACCCCAACCACCTCAGAAGCAACTCCAACTACAGTTGGACAAGCATTGATGATTTCCCACCCTAATACTGAACCAGACCCTCGTATACCCCGTATGTCGTTACAACGAAATGTACATATCCCTCATGCTAGGGCATCCCATAATTTCAATTTGGTTGACGACCTAGCATAGTCTCATGAAACCATGTCTATATTGTAGGTCCTCCAAACCTATTCATCTCAGCAGAAATCCTTTCTTTTCACCTTGGGGGAAGTCGACCTAGCTGATACTAGACTCATCACCTTTGATCTATATAGCGGGGAACCACGCCTCACGACCCTGATAACTTTTTAGATACCGGTTAATATCCAAAACATCACATTTCATCGACGCATCATCGATGAAGGTGCATCCACATGTTTCATGCCCAAAATAGTATGGAAAAAACTCGGCTCACCTGAGCTAGTACCATCTTCCATCACCCTAAGAGCTTATGGCGATCAACCATCATCCCTTAAAGGGATCTTCCAAAATTTCCACGTAGAACTTTTCTAGTAGGAAAAACCCCCCTATGGACTACACTAGGGTTCAGAATGTAGGCAAATCCTGACCGTCTAAAAGTCTCCTACTTTTCTAACTCACCCGAACATACCCCAAATTCATACATGAAAGACAAAGTGAAAATATCAGGGAAATTTACCTTTTACTCTGCGTCCGATGTCTATCTTCTCGCATTCTATAGCTCCGCTGACTGCAAGCCTCCTCCCAAGGTTGACCTGCATTCACAAACAGATAATCAAAAAACTACAAACATGCATCTCATATATAAATAATGGATTAGATGTTAGAATAAAGCATAAATCAAATACAAACATTTGACACATCATATTTTGGGACAGAAAAAGTATTCCTTTTATTGATATCACAATGTTTACATACAACAAGGTCGACGACTGCTCCACGAACCTGGTTTGGGCTCCTCTTCACCAAGCTCCAACTGCGCCTCCACGTATCCTCCTCCTCTCAACCTCTCTATAGGGAAATGGAATAGGCTTATGATGGAGGAAAAAGGGAAAAATGGGAAATTTTGAGGCAAATCTCACAAGGTGGCTGCAATTTCTTGGGGCGAGGAGGGGATGTGAAATGGGCAGAGCTTCACTGTTCTTATGCTTGGCTTAGGAATGAGACCCCAACACCTCCTTTTATATGAAAAAAGGATGGTTATTTGGTTGGGTGACGAGCTATAGGCAGTGGATCAGTTGGGAAACTACCCAATAGCCTGTAATCTCAACGAATTCCTTGCAAATTTTTAATTATTGCAACTTTTGTGAGTATACATGGGTTGTAGTGGTGCAACTAGTGTACGTACGCAGGTTGTAGTGGTGCCGCAAGCGTACACACGTGGGAATTGATGGTGCAGGGCACATACAACTTCAAAAATAGTGTTTTTAAGAATAATAACTTAGTGATGGCTTGGCAAAAATAACAAGTAAGAGGGCCTGCTGCCAGGTATGCATATGTAGATAAATTTAGGGTTATAATAGGTTCCCCCTAATGTGTGAGGTTAGAAGAGCATTTGATGGCCAAAATACATTAAAAATCTTCACCAACGTACGAAGCGAGTGAGCCTAAGACCACAGTTTAGGAGGTGCCATCTGCAAAAATAACAATTGTCTCTTCGAGGCAGGCATACCCATGCTCGAGATGAAATAAATCATGGTTACCAATCAAATACATTGCAGATCCATGTCATATAACTATATAAAGTGTATCCATGAGCAATACACAACAGATCTACATCTCAAAATCAAAGTATATACAAGTATAGTATCCATCTTCAAGAAGCCAACGATGCTTGATGGGTGGAGATGAGGCCTTCAGAGCTCGAGAAACAACTTCAAGATCTTCAAAACTTGGGTAGGAGTGTAATGTGAGTGTACGACTTCATTACCCTGAGGTCTTCGATGAATCGTCAGGAAAAGACAAGAGGATCTCGATGATCAGGCAAAGAACTTCATTGATTTCGAACAAGGACATGATTGGACTTTTGGGATGGTCGGGCATGAGGTTAGGAGACAAACTGTAGAAAGGCCAAACCTGGTTGGGTAAAAATTCCCTTGGAAAATAACATGATAGATGATCAGACTCAGGCAACATGACATTGACATAATTTCACGATGCAGGAGGCAACACAAAATCTCCATGTGTTTGGAAGAATAACCAAACGGAGTAGGACACAAATCTATGTAGCGAGAACAACTTCCTAAGGTCATATTAGATCCCAAAGCTCGATGGACAAATGGAAGGATGTGCTTTGTCCAAGGGTGACTGATTGTGCTGCCATAAAAAGAAAATATATTTCCCGTCCTCTTTTTGGGGGGTTTTTGAATTTTTTTGTCTTTTTTCAATATTTTTAAAGAGCTTGAAAAATAATAAAAGAATGCTACGTTACAAAGGAGGAATGAGTGTCGCAAGCATACTAGTTCCAAGTGCAAGGAACACACTAATGCTCAAAGCAAGGAGACATGTGTAGGAAAAGGACACTCGGGAAAATTCCTCCATGGGTCAAGGTGTCAAGACACAGAGGCAAAGTGCTACAAGGCTTGCGTATAAGGCATGCTTCGAAGGTTCAGTTGAGAGCCACATGGATCCGGAATTAGGCCAAAGACACAGGGATGCAAATGCGATGAATAAGACACAATGAAAACCCCCTTCAATGTAATTTTAAGGAGCCCAAAGAAGGTAAGTTCGGTAGTTTTTTCACGTTTAGAGAGTCTAAAAAAATGTAAAAGAAGACTCCGTTGGGGTACCTTTTTCGAAGGTAGTCTAGTTGGTTCGAAAAAGGGGTAAACTAGCACCGAAAACACGTCTTTTCAAAACCATTTTAACGAGTGTGACAAAGACAAGATCACTCGACAATATTTTCAATTTTAAGGAGTTTGAAAAGAGCTTAACTATGGACTCACAACCTTTTTCTAGATTTAGTCCCCTTAGTGCAAAAAAGTATAAAATTTACCTAGGAGAACTCTCCTGGCGAGACAAATCTCCCGAGGTGTACCTTTTTCCTCCTTAATCTACAGGCTGGAAAAAAGGGGTAAACTCATTCCATAGATGTTTTTCTGAGCCAATTAACAAGTGTGAAAGAACAAGGTCACTCGACGATCTTTTAAATTTTAAGGAGTCTGAAAAGAGATTAATTATGGAATCTGTAGGGGATGTTCTTCTGGACCAGTTTAATGAGTGTGAAGGAACAAGGTCACTCAACGATATTTTCAATTTTAGGGAGTTTGAAAAGAGCTTAACTATGGACTCTGTGGGGGTTCCTTTTTTGTAAATTTAGTCCCTCAGGCCCGAAAAAGGGTTAAACTTATACTTGAGAATACTCTTCTAGCGAACCAAAGTTCCTAGAGTATACCTTTGTTCGTAAAATTGACCATTCGAACCAAAAAATGGGTAAATTACCGTCGGACAGATGTGCCTTCAAGTTTTAGTTTGGCGAGTGTGAAGGACAAAAAGATTGATTTACAATCTTTTCATGCTTAGAGAGTCTGAAAAGGGCTTAACGAAGATTCATTTTTTGGAGTCCCGAGGGTGAGGCCAAGAGTGATGACATATCAGACGTATGAGGCTAAATATCGTAATCAGGACATGACTAACAAGGACTCCCAAGCCTAAAGTCATTAACGACGACATGGATGCCAAAATGCAATAAGATCTAACTAGGGAATCCATGTAGAGGTAGGCTTTACCACTAAATTACAACACTTCTAAAGTAGCAATGATGGTTCTGTGTCACAGTTCGGTGGGATCGATCCTATGACAAAGAGGAAAAGACAACGAGATGCAGAAAGTGGAGGTGGAATCCTAACTTATACACAAAAATTTGGAAAAATGACTTTTACCAAAGAATCATTAAAAGTGACCCATCCTTCAAAAGTTACCAAACCTAAAATCAAAGTGCATTGTAACATCCAGTAAGAAATTTAAGAACCATACTAAACAATTTTCAAGCCAGAAAAAATGACAAAAGGGTTCGAAAAAGTGGCAAAAAGGGCCAAAAAAGTCTATAAATAGAAGTTGACAACTCATTTTCACCATTGCAAATCGAGAATTAACCAAAAAGTGAAAAATACCCCTTTTCTAAAAGAGTTGATTCTGAGAGCTTCAAAGGACGAAATGAAATTCCACTCGGACCAAGTAAGTACAAAATCACCCCTCTTGCATTTCCATACCTTGTTCATGCATTTATTTTAGTTTTTTGGAGGACGTGCCCTCCTAAAAAAGGGAGGCCCTACGTGTACGTGGGATGTCTGAGGACAACCTGCATATGCCTATGGGTAGAAAAAAAATCTTCCCGCGTGCATACATGATTGTGTCTAAGACAACCCGCGTACACCCTCAATAACATAGAAAGAAAATGAAAATGTAAGAGCTAACTCTCCCCTTGAACTTGTCATGTAACATGATGTATGTCCAATGGAGAGAGAGGGATGATCCAGATGGATATCGGTGGCCACACACCTTTTCTGACTGGCTCAAAACAATTTTTTGGCAATTTTGGCAATTTACTATTTTTAGCAGTTTTTAATTTCCGGGGTCATTTTGAGGGCTCAAATGAAGGTTTTTCAAGATAGGGGTTCTCAATGATAGATAAAGGTATGATTGAGCCTCCAAAATGAATCTCCTCGACAATACCTTTCCAACGAGCTATCACACGCCTAAAACATAGATCGTATGCAAAAGTTACGACACCGGGAAGTTGATGTACTCACTTACCCAAGCGGGGCCCACATGACTTTTGGCGCTTCATCTCCTAGGGTTAGGTTTTCGGATGTCTAGGGTTTTTGGCATTCCTATTTATTGTAAAAATGCCTTTAGAGCTTCATGGTAACCATCTTCTTGCGAATGAGAGTAGCCGTCACATCTCTTCTCAGAGATAAGCTGTCGCCATTCTAGTGAGTCTTTCACTCTGTATTTTTACAGTCTTTGTACATTTATTTCATTAATAGAAATCGTGTATTATTGTATATCTATGTTTATGGTTTCATCTCTGATACATTTATGTTATCTTATTGAATATCTTCAATATCTCTATGCATTTATTTATTATATCTTCGCTCGCATTTCGTGCCGAAAATAATCCGAATCAGTTAGTGCATGTCCTCGACGAGGTTCGAGTATAGCAAGTTGGGTCTCAAGCTTCTCTCTCTTGAAGACAATCTCTCTCACACACCCAATTAACCCTCAATGACGGAAGAAAAGAAAAATGACGGAGGAGATGATCGTATCAATCTGTTGCTTGAGCAAGCTCTCACGCGATAGAGGGACGAAATGATGGAGAATTTTGCCCACATCCTTCAATGCCTGCTGATAACAGGAGGTGCATATTCATCAAGCAACCACTTTGGAGGCACCTCACCTTTCAAGGTACAAGTTAATTTTGATATTCCTGTATTTGAAGGATAGATAGATGCAAAAGCCCTAGAAAAATGGTTAACTCTGCTAGAAGGTTATTTCTCTGTTCACAATTTTTCCGACAAAGAAAAGATGACCTTCACACTCCTTAAATATCTCCCTCATGTCAAACATTGGTGGGAAACTTACTGGGAGAAAATTTCCACAGAGGAGTCTAGAATATACGGGGCTGATCCCACTTGGGATTTTTTTGTGGATGCAGTAAAGGAACAGTATTACCCTGTTGGCAACTATGAGGACCAGTACATGAGATGGACCACACTGTGGCAAGAGAGGGGCCAAGAAGTTCCAGAGTTCACCAATACCTTCCATACCTTGTGCAAGAAGCTGGGTATCAAAGAATCTGAGCGACATTTGGTTCTGAAATACCGTGGGGCTCTGCACAGATACATCCAGATTGAAATGGATTTTCTGGACATCTCATCACTCAGTGTTGCTTATCGATATGCTGTTAAAATCAAGTAGAAATTTAAGCACCAGAAAAAATGGGAGTTTGGGTCTGCAAATCCGCAACAACCAAAGTATGACAAAGACAGCCCTAACAAACAGTCTCCTGAAAACCAATCCAAGACACAGGAAAAGAAGGGTCAGGGAAAGACAAAGAAGGACACCGAAAAATGGTGCGAGTTCCACAAAAGCCCCTGGCACAACACCGATGAATGTCGCTCAAAACAGTCATTGGTGGCCGAGATGAAAGACAAAGAGCCGAACCCTGATTCAGAATCTGAGTCTGAAAATAATGGTAAAGGATAGATCATTGACGCGGATCCCACTGCTATTGTCGCGACCGCAATAATGCAACCAGAAGAACCAATAGATCCTGAAGAAGGGGAGTGCCTTTTTCATTCACATATGTGGGTGAAGGGGACCCCGTTGCATTTTATTTTTGATAGTGGAAGCCAGAAGAACCTCATCTCAGGTTAAACAATTGGGATTGTCGACGACACCACACCCGTAGCCATACAACATTGGGTGGCTTCGCTAAGGACGAGATCTCCGTGTCAGCCAACAATGTCAATTGTCATATGGCATCCAATTGATCCAGGTGGATCCAAAACCGCTTGAAAATACTCAAATGCAGAAAAGGAGAATCTAGGAATGACTTAGAAGTCTTAGAAGGGTCCTTAGGCTCAGAAAAATGCTTAAAAATAAAAGTTCTCAGAATTGATTGAAACCAACGCCATTGTGTCTGACTCGTTCTCCCGATTCCGACCATATATTTATTTTCTCAAACGGAGCTCGTATGAAGAAGTTATGACACTCTGAAGTTTTTCGAAAACAACAACAAAAAGTCAAACAGTCGACAGGCCATACTGATGACGTCAGCAGTACGAATGCTGACGTCAGCTTAACATGTGGCAGCCTGAGAATGTGACACATGGCAGGCCGTACAGAGGATGATGTCAATAGGACACGTGGCAGGTCGTATAGGTGACACGTGGTAGGCCGTACAGGGGATGACATCAGCAGTACGGATGATGACGTTAACAGGACATGTGGCAGGTCGTATAGGTGACACGTGGCAGGGCTGTATGGATGATGACATCATCCGTACAGATGATGACATCAACAGGGCACGTGGCAGGCCGTACAGGTGACACGTGGTAGGGCTGTACGGATGATGACGTCAGCAGGTGACATGTGGCAGGGCCATACGGATGATGACATCAGCAGGGTGTGTGGCATCAGCTAATGAGAGGCTGACACGTGGCCCAATCAGAAGGCACCAGGTGTCCCCTTCTAGAAGTCCAGCGGTTTGGCGGATTCAGCCAAATCTGACAGATTTCCGTCAAATTTGGCGGTTACCGCCAAATCTGGAGGAGGTTCGTTAAATTTGGCGAACTAGTTAGCGGCTCTGCTTATTTAGCCGGGCATGCAAAATGAGGCAAGGGGAGTTGAAAGACGCTGCATTGGAATCTGTGCCAGGAGATGTCCCAGGTGACCTGCTCAGAAATAGGTCGACTTTATACTCAAAAGTTGCATAATTTCGAGAGGATTTAGAATATGCTCTCTGTTTTTTCATCAGAGTAGCCGAATAGCAAAGTGCCTTCCGAAGAGGAGTGGCATGCTTTTCGAGACTGTACAGATCTGACAGATAGAAGCTGCATTGGAATTCATGCCAGGAGGTGCCCCAGACGACCTGCTAAGAAATAGGTCGACTTTATACTTAAAAATTGCAGAATTGCGAGGGGATTCCAAATATACTCTTTGTTTTGTCATCAGAGTAGCCGAACAGAAAAGTGCCTCCAAAGCCCATTTGAGCAAGCCAAGCATACTCGAGTTTACAGTCAAAAGTTGCAGAATGACGTTTTCCAACCACCTATGATGTCTATTTCTGCCCATAATTGCAGATATGAAAGTTGGTTTTTGAGAGCTCTTATATAAGCCTTTTCTTTGTAATTTTTAAGCATTTGAGATTAATAAAAGAGAGGTTGCACTGTTGGAGTGGACCTGGAGACGTAGCCAGGAAGTCTGGTGAACTCCGTTACCAAATATTGTTCATAGATTGTTTGCTTACATGTTTATGTGCTCATATGCTTGATAGATATTCTTTAATTTTGCATTACAAAGATGGTTAACAGTTAAAAATTCACATGCAAATAATGGTTAAAAGATCTTGAATTTTAGATCAAGTAAAATTTTCAAATCACCAACCCTTCAAGGATGAGGTATTATGTGATGTTGCCCCACTAGATGTCTATGATGTTCTCTTGGGCCAACCATATATATGGAAGCACCATGCTATTTATGAGTCTCGACCCCACAATGTCATTGTTTCTCTAGGGGGTCATCTCTATAGAATACCAGAGGTAGTTCCAACTACTGTTCCATCTAAAAAGTGCCACAAGGTAGTATCTCATACTACAAAATTTAGCTTCTTCACAATCTATTCAAAAGGAGAACAGAAGGATACTGCAACCACTACAACCTCGCCCCAAGCACCTTCTATCAAACAGAAGCAAGTCGACAAGGTTGCAACAAAGAGAAAATATTACTTCTGCACATCTTCCTCTCATGTAGCCTGACTTGTTGAATGACCTTAGCCTCAACAGGTTCGTGACAAACTTACACAAACTGAGCAGCGCGATGTCTCCAGCAAGGCAAGCAACTCACCAAGATGCAGACTCAACAAACACTTTTCCCTCTCCCCCTGGAAATCAACGCAATGGAGACCATTGCTTCCTAAGGAGGAATGATTTATCTAGGTGGATATCGGTGGCCACCCACCTTTTTCGACTGGCTCAAATCATTTTTCTGGCAATTTTGGCAATTTAGTATTTTTAGCAGTTTTTAACTTTCGGGGCCATTTTGAGGGCTCAAATGAAGTTTTTTCGCAATAGGGGATCTCAATAATAACTAAAGGCATGATTGATCCCCCAAAATGAATCTCCTCGACAATATCTTTCCAACGAGCTATAAGACGCCTAAAACGGAGATCGTATGCAAAAGTTATGACCCCGAGAAGTTGATGTACTCACTTACCCAAACGGGGCCCACATGACTTTTGGCGCTTCATCTACGAGGGTTAGATTTTCGGATGTCTAGGGGTTTTGGAATTCCTGTTTATTTTAAAAAGGCCTTTAGAGCCTCATGGTAACCATATTCTTGCAAATGTGAGTAGCCGTCACATCTCTTCTCAGAGATAAGCTGCCACCATTCTAGCGAGTCTTTCACTCTGTATTTTTACAGTCTCTGTACATTTCTTTCATTAATAGAAATCATGTATTACTGTATATCTGTGTTTATGGTTGCATCTATGATACATTTATGTTATCTTTTTGAATATCTTCAATATCTCTGTGCATTTCTTTATTATATCTCCGCTCGCATTTCGTGCCGAAAATAATCTGGATCAGTAGTATCAGAGCAGGCTGCTCTTGATCGTTTTTTCAGTGCATGTCCTTGACGAGGTCTGAGTATAGAAATTTGGGTCTCGATCTTGTATCTCTTGAAGACAATCGCTGTCGCACACCCAAGAAACCCTCAATGGTGGAAGAAAAGAAAAACGACGGAGGAGACAATCCTATCAATCTGTTGCTTGAGCAAGCTCTCATGTGACAGAGGGATGAAATGGTGGAGAATTTTTCCCACATCCTTCAATGCCTGCCGATAACAACAGGCGCATATTCATCAAGCGATCACTTTGGAGGCACCTCGCCTTTCAAGGTACAAGTTAATTTTGATATTCCTGTATTTCTAGGACAGATAGATGCAAAAGCCCTAGAAAAATGGTTAACTCTGCTGGAAGGTTATTTCTCTGTTCACAATTTTTACGACAAAGAAAAGATCACCTTTGCACTCCTTAAATCTCTCCCTCATGTCAAACATTAGTGGGAAAATTACTGGGAGTAAATTTCCACAGAGGAGTCTGGAATATACGGGGTCGATCCCACTTGGGATTTTTTTGTGGATGCGGTAAAGGAACAGTATTACCCTGTTGGCAACTATGAGGACCAATACATGAGATGGACCACACTATGGCAAGAGAGGGGCCAAGAAGTTCCAGAGTTCACTAATACCTTCCATACCTTGCACACCAAGATGGGTATCAAAGACTCTGAGTGACATTTGGTTCTGAAATACCGTGGGGCTCTACATTGATACATCCAGACTGAAATGGATTTTCTGGACATCTCATCACTCGGTGCTTCTTATCGATATGCTGTTAAAATTGAGCAGAAATTTAAGCACCAGAACAAACGGGAGTTTGGGTCTGCAAATCCCCAACAAACAAAGTATGACAAAGACGGACCTAACAAACAGTCTCCCAAAAACCAGTGCAAGACACAGATAAATAAGGGTCATGGGAAGACAAAGGAGGACACCAGAAAATGGTGCGAGTTCCACAAAATCCCCTGGCACAACACCGATGAATGTCACTCAAAATAGTCATTGGTGGCTGAGATCAAAGACAAAGAGCCGAACCCTGATTTAGAATTTGATTCTGAAAATAATGGTAAAGGACAGATCATTGACGCGGACCCCAATGCTATTGTCGCGACCGCAACAATTCAACCATAAGAACCAACAGATCTTGAAGAGGGGGAGCACCTTTTTCATTCATAGATGTGGGTGAAGGGGACCTCGTTGCATTTTATTATTGATAGCAGAAGCCAGAATAACCTCATCTCAGCAGAGGTCGTCAAACAATTGGGATTGTCGACGACACCACACCCGCAACCATACAACATCGGGTGGCTTCGCCAAAGACGAGATCTCCATGTCAGCCAACAATGTCGATTGTCATATGACATCCAACCCTTCAAGGATGAGGTATTATGTGATGTTGTCCCACTGGATGTCTGTGATGTTCTCTTGGGCCAACCATAAACGTGGAAGCACCATGCAGTTTATGAGCTCGACCCCGCAGGGTCATTGTTTCTCTGGGGGATCATCTCTACAGAATACCAGAGGTAGTTCGAACTACTGTTCCACCTAAAAATTACCGCAAGGTTGTATCTCATACTGCAAAATTTAGCTTCTTCACAATCTGTTCAAAAGGAGAACAAAAGGACACTGCAACCACTACAACCTCGCCCCAAGCACCTTCTATCAAACATAAGCAAGTCGAAAAGGTTGAAACAAAGCACAAAGATTCCTTCTGCACATCATCCTCTCATGTTTCCCGACTTGGCTAACGACCTCAGCCTCAACAAGTTCATGAAAAAATTCCACAAACTGAGCAGGGCGACGTCTCTAGCAAGGAAAGCAACTCACCAAGATGTAGATTCAACAAACGCTTTTCCCTCTCCCCTGAGAACTCAACGCAATGGAGACCATTGCTTCCTAAGGAGAGAGGATTGATCCAGGTGGATATCGGTGGCCACCCACCTTTTCCGACTGGCTCAATTTTTTTTTTTGGCAATTTTGGCAATTTACTATTTTTAGCAGTTTTTAACTTCCGGGGCTATTTTGAGGGCTCAAATGAAGGTTTTTAGAGATAGGGGTTCTCAATGATAGCTATAGGTATGATTTATCCTCCAAAATGAATCTCCTCATCAATACATTTCCAACGAGCTATCACACGCCTAAAACAAAGATCGTATGTAAAAGTTACGACCCTGGGAAGTTGATGTACTCACTTACCCAAGCGGGGCCCACATGACTTTTGGCGCTTCATCTCCTAGGGTTAGGTTTTCAGATGTCTAGGGTTTTTGGCATTCCTATTTATTGTAAAAAGGCCTTCAGAGCCTCATGGTAACCATCTTCTTGCGAATGAGAGTAGCCGTCACATCTCTTCTCAGAGATAAGCTGCCACCATTCTAGCGAGTCTTTCACTCTGTATTTTTACAGTCTCAGTACATTTCTTTCATTAATAGAAATCATGTATTATTGTATATCTGTGTTTATGGTTGAATCTCTGATACATTTATGTTATCTTATTGAATATCTTCAATATCTTTGTGCATTTCTTTATTATATCTCCGCTTTCATTTCGTGCCGAAAATAATCCGAATCAGTGGTATCAGAGCAGGTTGCTCTTGATCATTTTTTTAGTGCATGTCCTCGACGAGGTTCGAGTATAGCAAGTTGGGTCTCGAGCTTGTCTCTCTTGAATATAATCGCTCTCACACACCCAATTAACCCTCAATGGCGGAAGAAAAGAAAAATGACGGAGGAGACAATCGTATCAATCTATTGCTTGAGCAAGCTCTCACGCGACAGAGGGACGAAATGATGGAGAATTTTGCCCACATCCTTCAATGCCTGCCGATAAAAGGAGGCGCATATTCATCAAGTGACCACTTTGTAGGCACGTCACCTTTCAAGGTACAAGTTAATTTTGATATTCCTGTATTTGAAGGACAGATAGATGCAGAAGCCCTAGAAAAATGGTTAACTCTGCTAGAAGGTTATTTCTCTGTTCATAATTTTTCCGACAAAGAAAATATCACCTTCACACTCCTTAAATATATCCCTCATGTAAAACATTGGTGGGAAACTTACTGGGAGAAAATTTCCACAGAGGAGTCTGGAATATACGGGGCCGATCCCACTTGGGATTTTTTTGTGGATGCAGTAAAGGAACAGTGTTACCCAATTGGCAACTATGAGGACTAGTACATGAAATGGACCACACTGCAGCAAGAGAGGGGCCAAGCAGTTCCAAATTTCACCAATACCTTCCATACCTTGCACACCAAGCTGGGTATGAAATACTTCGAGCGACATTTGGTTCTGAAAAACCGTGGGGCTCTACACATATACATCCAGACTGAAATGGGTTTTCTGGAAATCTCATCACTCGGTGTTGCTTATTGATATGCTGTTAAAATCGAGCAGAAATTTAAGCACCAGAACAAATGGGAGTTTGGGTTTGCAAATCCACAACAACCAAAGTATGACAAAGATGACCCTAACAAACAGTCTCCCGAAAACCAGTCGAAGACATAGGAAAAGAAGGGTCATGGGAAAACAAAGGACACCGAAAAATAGTGTGAGTTCCACAAAATCCCCTGGCACAACACCGATGAATGTCACTCAAAATATTCATTGGTGGCCGAGATCAAAGACAAAGAGCCGAACCCTAATTCAGAATCTGAGTATGAAAATAATGGTAAAGGACAGATCATTGACGCGAACCCCACTGCTATTTTCGTGACCGCAACAATTCAACCAGAAGAACCAACAGATTTTTTGGTTATCAAGATGATGACATGATAATGACATGGTGATAGAAGATCTATCTCTTCTTTAAAGATCATTTTCATGAAGAAAGTTACACTTGTCAGTTTCTCAAAATCACTCTTTTGAGGACAGTACGCAGGCTGCATATA